>JAUPFV010000005.1:158860182-159151586 GCA_036936605.1 Limnanthes douglasii subsp. nivea | reverse complement strand
GAATTCATAAAAAAGTGATGGTCGGCCGAAAGAGAACGACAAATAGTACTTACCACAAAAAGCATAAACAAATATATTATAATCATTCATGATGTAAATAGTAACCATTTTATAGTTAGTGAGAGTAACGGACTCGTGGTAATTAAGTGTAAATAAAAAATACGTCATATATGTAAATGTATGATCTTTGCTTAAGCTTTCTCGTATATTGATATGCTCAGTTTGACCAATAACTTCCTAGTTGAAGTAATCACTTCCTTGATGATGTCATTCTAGTATAAATAGTTATTTTGGCTTAAAGAAAAGCTTCCAGGATAAAGCAGCCAATACTTTATTCGTAGCAACCATAATCTTGACAATGCTTATGCTTATACAATGGGTATCTCAACGACGCTTAAGCATACTTAGCCGAAACATTTAATCAGTTATGTTTTTCAGAATCATATTCTCACAATTTTGCATCTTGGTTTTGACTTCTAAAAAATTACAATTGTTTCTCTACATGACCCCCTACAAGGGCCTTAAATGCTTCAGATATGAACCAAGTACAAGAAGTGCTTGAACTCACTCGTTGTCATCGATTTAGTATACACATTCTCGGGTTATCATTCGTATGAACATTTTTTAGCACAATCTCCTCATTCACAAGAATATTCTCACGACATTAAGTTTAACATCAATGTGGTCACTACGTTCATGAAACATCTAATTCTTTGACAAGTGTATTTTATGCTAATTATCACAGTGCACCGTTAGAATTTCATGTTGCACCCCAAACTTCTTCAGCATTCCTTTCAACCACATATCTTCTTTTATTACTTCAGGAACAAAAATATATTCAGCTTGAGTTGAAGACAATGTTAGTATGGGTTGAAGATTAGCTTTCTAACTCACAACACTATTGAATAACACAAACACATATCTAGTCAAAGATTTCCTAGTGTCCAGAAAACTAATAAAGTCATAATCAACAAACACCTGTGGTGTGGTTTATTTCTATCTGAGGGTAAGTTTGTAATTTTTGTTTAAAGTTTGTGGAAGTTTGCAAGTATTTAATATTTGAGTAGAGAGTAGAGAGAGAATTAAACAACCTGGTTGTATTTAATTTTCATTACCCTTATTTAATGTTGGTGGTTGGGTATTTATACCCTCACG
Organism: Limnanthes douglasii subsp. nivea; assembly: GCA_036936605.1. Classification (NCBI taxonomy): domain Eukaryota; kingdom Viridiplantae; phylum Streptophyta; class Magnoliopsida; order Brassicales; family Limnanthaceae; genus Limnanthes; species Limnanthes douglasii. The sequence goes on along the minus strand of JAUPFV010000005.1, from coordinate 159,150,431 downwards.
TTTGGGCTTTATGGGCTGTCGGGTCATGTTTAATGGACCCGAGTCAAGTTTAAGGACCCATGAGCTCTTAGTAGGAGAGCAGGCAGCTTAGTCAAGAAGTGATTAGGTTTTTAAATACTTTAGTCCTTGTTCGAACAGTCAAATGGATGAGGGGTTCGAACTGTACAGTTCGGTTAGATGGTCTTTTTCCGAACTGTCCCTGTCCAAAAAGTAACAGAATCCGGACTTATCATTAGCCCCCTTTTTAGGTGTTTGTTCAGTTTTATCCGGACAGGTCTTCCGAATTGTGTCATGGTTTTATCCGGAGTGAAAAAGTTCTTTGAATCTAAACGGTTTTTTGCCAAGGTTCATGGGACACGTGTCACTCTTTGGTTGGTTGCTTTAGCCGTTTTTTTCACCTTGGATTTCGCACCCACCTTCTTTGAAAAGCAACTTCTTCGTTAATAAAGGTGACATCAGCGTCGTCTTTTAATCATTGCTAATCTTTTCGAATTCTCCTAGGAATCAAGGCTTCTTTTTTAGGTTTACTATAAATTAAGAAGTTTTTCCACTGTTTTACCATCACTTTCATTTTTACTTTGATAATCTTCAGAGCTTTCTCTCTCAAACACAAGTTCTTGTTTAGGTCGTTTATGTTCACGGCAAGGAACGCTCTGATCAAAGGTGGGTGGCTCAATCTATCTGAACTAGAAAAAGCACAAAAAGTCGAAAGGGAAAGGCGCATTGCAGCGGGCTTACCCACTTCTCCCATCGACAAACCAGCATTCTCAGCCACAGAGTCTGACCAGGGTTCTTCCTCCACAAAGGGTGTCAAACCGAAGAGGTTGTTTCAAACCAATCTTTCCCCTATCATCTCAGGTTCTTCGGTTCAAGAGTCAGAACCCACAGTTAAACCAGGTTTAACAGTCACCAGTTTTAAAAAACCCTCCCCATTCTTAGCCATGGGGTCAGATGCTGAAACTTCTCCTCACAAGCTGGTTGATTGAAGAAAAGGCCGGCTAGTCAAAGGACAGGCCTCCAAGAGCACTCCTTCGAAATCGGGGGGCCAAGGACAGTAGTACAGAGTCAGAGGTACCCATTAAAGCACCCAGGGACAGGCTTTCCGGTCCGGAGGCCACTGGCTCAAGTCCCCGAAGAGAAACATCTACATCAGAACCCCAACCGGAGGCTAAGATCCAGGAGAGTACTCAAGCTCATCAGTCCGGAAGTCAGGCTGATCCAACTCCAAACCACCCCCTCACAACAACAACTGAAAATCCTTCCTCAATCATGGAGGAAATAATGGAGAACTCCATCGAGAAGGCTCCATTCGAGTCCGAACCATCTGGACAGACTAGTGGTGATGTTGCTGCCCAAAAGGATAAAGGCAAGGAAAAGTTATGCTTAAGGCATCCGGATCTGCCGGGGTGTCTTGAAGGAAAAATAGGACCTTGTTTCCACAAGGTCAATGTTAAATATCTCATTGCCCTGCAAAAGATCAATTACGCTATCATCCATACAGCTGAGTTGGGACGGATGCGTACAAAGTGGGGGATTCCGGAGAATGTGAAGATAAGAATCCCCATAGATTCCGAACCCCCCCATGGATTGTAAACTCAGTGAAGTAGTTATCTTCACCGAGCTCTTTAACTGAGGTTTAAGGTTCCCCTTGGATCCGGAAATAGTGCGGTATTTACATCTCATCAAGCTCTGTCCCAGTCAATTAAGCCCCAATGCCTGGTACACACTTATGGCCTGCATCATGGCCTCCAGGCTCTCCGGGATTCCTCTACCAATGGAGGAATTCGCAGCTGTGGCCAGTCTCTGCAGGAACCACCACATTACCTTCTATCACTTCAACATGGGTGATGATTATAAAGCAGTGGACGATCTGCTTGAGTCAGAGAGAAACTGGAGGACCCAATTCCTGTTCGTAAGTGGTGCTTGGGAGAACGGGAGGAAAATTAAAGCCGGAGTCAATCCAAGTCTTCTCACCAGGAGATGGAGGAGTGATCGTAAGGCTCATACTTTATATTCTTTTTTCTGCCTTTATCGAATTTGCTTAAACTGATTGTTCTTATCTTTTTTCTTAGCAGTGCTGCCCAAAGACTTTAGTGACTACCTAAAGGCCGGACAGGTTACTTGCTCCAAGATCAACACCTGGGTTTCTGAGAAATGGGGAAACCGGTTTCACGATGCTTTCACAGGGGGCAACTTGGCAAGGTCTCACCTCTAGAACACTACTGGCCGGAGGGACCTGACCTGGGAGGAACTCACTACCCCACCCCCTCCGAATGTAGTCCTAAAGAGAACACACAGACCGGATGGGTCACTTTACTTGCCAGGCCGGGCCAAGGCCCGGAGTAAGATGAAAGGCAAGAAGAAGAAGGGCAAGAAGGTGGTAGGTGAAGCTAATCCTGCCGAGGTGGAGGAGGCTGTTCCAACAAATCCCGAGGGGCCAGCCCCAAGCCAGATTGATGTTGCTCTCCTAGAAGTGGTAGAGTAGGAGAGTGTTAGGCAAGAAGTTCAATCCCCAAAACCCCCAAGGGCTCCCAAAAGAGACAAAAAACGGGAAGCTGAAAGCAAGGACATGGAGGCTAAGAAGAAAAAGACCTCCAAGGTTGATGAACTTTCTCTCCGGCCTTCGAAGCCTCTCCCCAATGTTGATTCTACTGATCCAACACAAGCAGAGGAGATCCTTGGTGATTTTCGAACCGACGAGGTCGGAGGAGGAGACTTAGCATTGATGGGCTTGACATCACCGGTCTTGATGGCCTTGGTGACTACTTTGGCAACTTCTCCAGAAATGATTTTGATGGGCCTTACCTCCCTACGAGTACTTCGAACACCGTCACTTTTAATGGTAAGACTTTTACTGTTTCAAGTAAAAGGGATATTATAGCTCACTCTATATTAAGTAGTGTTCAGTCGGTGCTTGTGTTGGAGAAGTAAGTTCGAAGTCGGGCAGATACTATCAAAGATCTCAAGTCTGACAAAGAGAGACTGCCCGATGATCTTCTTACTGCCACTCAATATGCTGACATTCTAAAGAGGGAGAACGATGAGCTAAAAAAGAACTAAGAGGGGTGGACCACCAAAGTTGCTACTCTAGAAGATACTATCAAGGAGCTCCGGGAGAAGTTGTCCGGAGTAGAGAAAGATCTCACGTCTTCAAAAGAGGAGGCCAAGGCCAAGGATCAAGTCATTCACAACTTGACAAATGACAAGATTCCGCTTGAGAACACAATGCCCAAGGCTGCAGAGGAGAAAGCTGATCTGCTAAGGGAGCAGGAGGCCAAAATCCAGGCCAAGATCGATGTTTATGCCAACAACGTAATAGACACTCAAGAGAAAATGTATGCCAAGTTGAAGTCGGACATTGTCCTGCTCTTCCATGAGAAGTTCCCGAAGAGGAACCTGGGAGATTTGTAGCTTCACGTAGAGTACGAAGACCTTCCCTTCCACACCATGGCTGATGGAGACTTGCATGATTATTTCAGTGCTTCCTCTTCTGACGAAGCAGAAGAAAATACCGGGGAGGGCCCAATCGAAGAGAAAGACGATCCCAAGGGGAAGAAGAAGATAAGTGAGGCTGAGCCATCTTCAAAGGCTCCATTTTAAATTATGAATTATCTTTTCACTTTTATATTTTCTAAACTAAAGTCCTTGGAAGGCCAAGGCATTCTTTTTGTTATTGTGTCCGGTATCTGACCGGATAGATCCTTTGCTCTGTTTGACAATTTAAAAGTCCTTGGAAGGCCAAGGCACTTAAGTTATTTTAATGAACATCTTTGTTTTGCACAATTCTTGCATCCTTTCATAGTTTGTTTCAATTCTGGTGGCTAGTGTTTAAATAGCCCTTAGTTATTTCATAAGCATTCTAAAGTGAGAGTGTTTAAATTTTCCGATGACAAATGTTTAAGTAGTCATCAATCCCTTAATTCAATCCGGATGGTGTGACAAAAACCAAAGTAAAAACACTTCGAATTTTTTTAAGAAGGCATCAAATTTTATTAAAAAGCCCGAACACCTCATTAAAACCTCCTCGTGCCACCAGGGTAGGAAAGAGTATGCCCCCAAATATTTACATGGATTTTTAAACAAGTAAATATTTACACAGCTTTTATTCCAAGTACATTCGGAGATGCTCAATATTCCAAGGGTGATTTAAGACCCTTCCATCCTTGTCTTCGAGCCAATATGTTCCAGGTTTAAGCCTTTCAATGACCATATAAGGTCTTTCCCAAGTTGGGGCCAGTTTGCCGAGGAGCTTTTCTTTAGTGTGTAAGAAGACTTTCCTCAATACCTTGTCCCCCGGCTGGAAATCTCTTCTTTTAACCCTAGAAGCAAACCTGCTTCTCATCAAATCTTGATATTGTGCAGCTCTAAGGTGAGCCTTTACTCGTCTTTCCTCTATTAGGTCAAGCTAGCCTCTGACTGCCACTTAATTTGCGTGTTCGGAGAAGTTGTGAACCCGAAATGAAGGAAGAGTTGCTTCTATGGGGGCTATTGCATCCATCCCATAGACCAAAGCAAAGGGTGAATCTTGTGTCGCAGCCCCAGGTGTAGTCTGGTAGGCCCACAAGACCTCTTGCAAATAACTAGGCCACTTCCCAGCAGCCCCTTTCAAATTATTCTTTAAACCGGACAGTATAGTTCTGTTAGCCACTTCAACCTGACCATTCGCTTGTGGGTGGAAAGATGAAGAGAAACAATGTTGTATACCCCTTGAAGCACAGAAACTCTCTATTTCCCTATTGTCGAACTGTGGCCCGTTGTCTGTCGTTATTTTTTGTGGAACACCAAATCTGCAACAGATGTTGGATAAAATGAATTTTATGACAGCTTTTGATGTTGTTCCTTCCAAAGGGGCTGCTTCAATCCACTTCGAAAAGTAATCTATAGCAACAATTATTGTTCTGCGCCCTCCGGACGCCATGGGAAGAGGTCCTACCAAATCCAACCCCCATCTAGCAAAAGGTATAGGCTCAGAAATTGACTCTAAAGGGATGGCCGGGACATGAATTTCATTATTATATTTTTGGCATGGATCACACCTTCTTACCAGCTCCTTAGCATCCTGCATCATAGAGGGCCAATAATAGCCAGCTAGTAAAACTCTCTGTGTTAGAGCCCTGAATCCACAGTAAGCTGACCCCTCACCATCATGCAATTCAGAGATGACTACTTGAGGCTCATCGTCTCCCAAACATCGCAAAAGAGGTTTACTGTAAGACTTCTTATACAGAACGTCTCTTAGTATGATAAAACCACGAGCTTTGTGCTTCATTTTCCTTGCTAGTGCTTTATCCGGAGGGAAGATGCCATCGGAGAGATACTGCAGGAGAGGAAATCTCCAGTCTTGTGGTTGTTTCATCTGTACTTCGAAAATTTCTTCCTCTTTACCGATGTTATGTTGAATGGAAGGGCTCTCCAGCACATGGATCCAAGGATATGACTCAGTGTATACTATGGTTGCCAGTGAATCTGCTAGTTCATTCTCTGTCTGGGGTATATGCTCATAAACAACGCTTTTGAAGTTAAGAGCCTCATTTTTAAGAAGAAGCAAGTACTTCACTAGTTGCTCCTTTTTTGCCTCAGATTGACCTTGTGCATGGTGGATAAGAAACTGAGAGTCATTCATCAGCTTGACCATTTTGACCTCACATATACAAGCTAACTTTAAACCAGCTATAGCTGCTTCGTATTCAGACTCATTGTTAGAACCCCTGAAAGATAAACATATAGCCTGGTACATTTTGTCACCATATGGAGAAGTCAAACACACCCCTGCACCACATCCCATAGTACTGGACCCACCATCCGTCCGGATGAGCCAGACCTTTTTGTCTTTCATCTCAGTGGTCTGCTCTGAATCCCTATCAGAGTGGAATTCAACTAAAAAGTCAGCCACAGCTTGGGCTTTGACTGCTGTTCGAGGAGTAAAATCAATATCGAAGTCCCCCAATTCCACTGACCACTTAGTCATTCTACTTGAAATGTCTGCCTTTTGGAGAACATTCTTCAAGGGAAAAGATGTTCGGACGACAATAGGATGAGCCTGGAAATAAGGCCTCATCTTCCTGGCAGCAATCACCAAGGCCAATGCTAACTTTTCGAGTTTCAAATAACGCTTTTCTGCATCTATCAAGCTCTTGCTGATGTAGTACACCGGATGGGGGTAATTATCTACCTCTCTTACCAATACAGCACTGATGGCACAACTTGAAACTGCCAAGTATACGAAGAGTGTTTCTTCATCAACAGGTTTAAATAAAGTCTTAGGGGAGGACAGATGTTTCTTAATTTCATTGAAGGCCTCATCGCACTGTGGAGTCCAGTCGAATCCCTTTGCACCCTTTAGAGTTTGGAAAAACGGGGCACATCTGTCCGAAGATCTTGAGATGAATCGATTTAAAGCAGCCAACCTCCCCGTCAACCGCTGTACTTCTTTAATATTCCGAGGAGGCTCCATTTGGAACATAGCATTAAGTTGGTCCGGATCGGGCTGTATCCCTTGCTCACTTATTATGTAACCCAAGAACTTCCCGGATTGTACTCTGAACACACATTTTTCTGGATTTAGCTTCAAATTCACTTTTACGAAGTTGGCAAAAGTTTCTTGGAGGTCTGCCAAGTGCAACTGCTCATCCACACTTTTCACCATCATGTCATCAATGTATACTTCAATATTTCTTCCAATTTGATCAGCAAAGGCTTTGTTTACCAATCTCTGATAAGTAGCCCCATCATTTTTCAATCCGAATGGCATCACCTTGTAGCAATGAAGACCCCTGTTAGTGACAAACGTGGTATGCTCCTGATCCTTCGGGTCTACTTGAATTTGATTGTACCCGGAGAAAGCATCCATAAAGGAAAGTAGTTTATTCCCAAAAGTGGAGTCTACTAGCTGATCAATCCGGGGGACCGGATATAAATCTTTTGGGCAAGCCCTATTGAGATCTGTGAAGTCAATGCACATACGCCACTTGTCATTTTTCTTTTTCACCAAGACCGGGTTGGCAGTCCATAATGGATATTGAGACTCCTTTATATACCCCATTTTTGTGAGCCTCTCAACTTCTTGAACAATAACATCAGCATTTTCCTTGGAAAAAGCCCTTCTCTTTTGTACCACAGGTGCTATGTCTCTCCGGATGGATAGATGATGTGATATAATGTCTGTTGGAACCCTTGCTACATCAGCATTGCACCAAGCAAAAACATGCTGATGGTCTTTTAAAAACTTCAACATTCTATTCTTCAGTTCGGACGGCATTTTGGACCCTATCTTAACATTTTTTCTTTCTTCTAAAGAATGTGTTTCAACTTCTTAAACTGGTATCAACACTCTAGGGGTCTCTATGGGGTCATCAATTTCACCCTCACCCCCAGAAAGCCCCTCAAATTGCTATTCTTCGTTGATACAAACTGCCCCCAACGTTCGTGGAGCCAGCGTTGTGGCATAACACTCTCTTGCAACCTTTTGACTACTTCGGACAACTCCCACTTGTCCTTGCACAACATATTTCAAACATTGGTGGACTGTAGAGGCCACTGCATGCATCCTAGAGAGCCAAGACCTCCCTAAAATAGCATTATAACAAGTGGGACAATCCACCACAATAAAAAGTATCATGACCATCTTCTTAAAAGGGCCCTTGCCCAACAAAACTTCTTCTTCGAACTCCCCGATCACATCTGATGAGCTCCCAGTGAAGCCCACAATCGATTTGTCCGAACGCTGAATTACGGCTGGATTTTTCATCTTTTTGTAAGTGGTTAAGAAGAGGATATTGGCTGAGCTTCCAGTATCCACCAAGATTCATCTTATGTCATTGCCCCCAATGGATGCTCCTATGACAACATCATCTTCATGAGGGCCAACTATATCTCTTAAGTCATCTTCATCGAAAACAATGAAGGGGAATGAAATTTGTGACTGATAGGAGGTCATGTCCCCTTCTAGCTGGGTGGCTAAAGTATGAACATGCCTCTTCCTCGAAGAAGCAGTAGGAGCTGTCATAGTATCCCCTCCGAAAATTTTAAGTGACTCAAAAAACTTAATGAGCCCGGAGACAGTTTTATAATGTTCTTCAATGGCACCTAATCTATTTCAAGTTGGATCGGGATCCACGTATTCGGATTCTACATCAAATCTTTTGATTATTACCATAGCCCCCTCTGGAGCAGCATTGCTCGGTCCAACCCGGTGAGTATTGTCAGGCCTATTTCCTCCTTTTCTTTTGACATATGCCCCCAGATTTCCTCTTTCAATCAAGTTCTGAACCTTTTGTTTCAAGGCTATACAATCGTCAGTGGTATGGCCAGTATCATTATGGTACCGGCAAAAAAAGTTGTTACGATGTTCCCTAGGGGATTGCAGTGCAGCCGGTTTTCTATAGTGTACTTCTTCCTTTGTTTTATCATAAATGGTGGCCATATTTTCTTTCAATTCTACAAACCACTCCGGTTGGACCCAAGGCCCCCTCTTATTTCTAGATTGCTGACTCTGGGCAGGTGCAGCTGGCTGAGATTGAGATTTGGCCCTGTTATGTGCCTGTCCGGTCTCCCTTGTCTTGTTCCCGGACTGATTTTGGTTAGGGTTTGGTGCAACCGGGGCAGACCTCACCTGCCTGTGCACCCTAGTTTTCTTCGTTTCATCAACATTGATCTGCTTTCCGACTTGATTCAGCAAACCTCCCCAAGTCATGGCTTTCTTTCTGGTCACCGAATCAGCCAAGTTTCCAAGGTTCAAGCCCTGTCTCAAGGATGCTATTGCTACTTGCTCAAAGCGATCAGCCAATCCATTTTTGGTGTTTACAAAACGACTTATGTATTCCTTCAATGACTCGTTTGGTTCTTGGGCACAATGGATTATTGTGTCCCCATTGCCCTTCAACTCTTTAGTCCCACCAAACTGCATTCGAAAGGCCACCCAAAAGGTATCAAAATTCTTGATGCAGCCCTGAGGTAGGCTGTTATACCACTTCAGAGCACTCCCCGTAAAGGATTGGGAGAATGCTCTACATAGTAACTTATCTTCATCATCAAAGTTCATCATGAAGTTTTTAAATTGCTCCAAATGGTACTGCCATCGTACTTTTCCATTTTAGTGATATCAAACCTCTTAGGGAGGTTCCCGGACAGAATCTTGGAAGACAATGGAGATTGTCTCCAATTCCGGCCACGACTGAACACAGTATCCTCATTGGGAGTTGCAAAGATACCTGGTTCATCGTGGAAGGCAAAGGGATCCATCAACATCCGGTCTACGTGTCTCCGGCTGTGAGATGATCCTTTGCCTATATTCTTATTCAATTTCCCATGTCTATCCCTTTTCCTTGAATATTTCATAATCAACTTTTGCTTCTTTTTGGATCGGCCCTCATCACTGCTGGAGGACAAGGACTCTTCAACTCCTTCATCATCCGAGGAGCTACCAGAAGACTCTGAGTCTGAGTCTGAACTCTCCACTGGCTTAGACCAGTGAGACTTTTTGGAACTGGCATGAGTCTTTTTGGAACTTACATGAGTCTTTGAAGGCTCATGTTCTCTAGGGTTATCGGTATGATGAGCAACAGATGCTTTTGACTTATCCTTCATGCCCATCTTAGCCTTTTCTGCCCTCAGAGCTTCTATCTTGCCATTTAATCTGTCACGCTCCTCGATGGTATACTCATCATTTTCACCCACCACTTCAAGCAAGGCTGGTGGTACTTCCGGGGCGTCCGGATTCATTCAGACTGATTTTTCCTGTTGGTTTCGAATGCTTGATTCAGGCACATTTCTCTCCCACTGTGGTCGCCAATTTGGTGTGGTTTATTTCTATCTGAGGGTAAGTTTGTAATTTTTGTTTAAAGTTTGTGGAAGTTTGCAAGTATTTAATATTTGAGCAGAGAGTAGAGGGAGAATTAAGCAGCCTGGTTGTATTTAATTTTCATTACCCTCATTTAATGTTGGTGGTTGGGCATTTATACCCTTACGTTTGGGCTTTATGGGCTGTCGGGTCATGTTTAATTGACCCGGGTCAAGTTTAAGGAACCATGAGCTCTTAGTAGGAGAGCAGGCATCTTAGTCAAGAAGTGATTAGGTTTTTAAATACTTTAGTCCTTGTTCGAACAGTTAAATGGATGAGGGGTTCGAACTGTACTGTCTGGTTAGATGGTCTTTGTCCGAACTGTCCCTGTCCGAAAAGTAACATAATCTGGACTCATCAACCTTAGCACCATCCAATTCCATAATAATCTTTTTATTCACCACCCTTTTATATACACTATTGATCATAAAATTATCAACACACTTATACCGTCCCTTAGGAGATTTCTTTAGACCGTACAATGCTCTATTCAAGAGACATACTTGGTCACTCATTTCATTGTTTACAAATCATTCAGGTTGCTTCATATTGATGGTTTCCTCAACGGTCTCATGTAGGAAAGTTTTCTTGACATACATCTGGTCTAACTTAATGTCAAACATGACAATCATTGTAAAAAGATACTGATTGAATTATTTTTCATTATGGGAGATTCCATTGTAATCCACACCCTATCATTGAGTGAATCCTTTAGCACAAAGTTTGGATTTATGTCGGGTCACTTCAACCCCCGTATTTCTTCATTTCTCTTGAAAATACACTACGATCAACCAATCTATAACCTTTAGGTCTTTCTACCAGATCTCATGTGTTATTCTTATAAAATAACATCATTTACTCATTTATAATAACAAGCACTTGGTTTTATCCTCACTTTACATTACATGTTTGAAACATTCAGGTTCATACTGAATCACTTTAAATGCGGTAACCAATGCAAAAAATATCAATTCAGCATACTCATACCTTTAAGGAGCTTGAATGACTATTTTGGTCCTATCTATTATCATTTGGTAGCCATGTTGTGCTTGGCTATCTTCCAGGTTCATACAACTCTCTTGTCCATGTGTATTTGATGCCTCGTATCCCCTTAAGCTACTAGTAGGTTCTGATACAAGTGACTTTATCTTAATCTCAAGTATGTCTCTTCCGTCAAGTTAGGTTTCCAGAATTTTTGTACCCAAACCAGGATAATCATTATCGTTGAATATCACAACCCTACTAACCATAAACTTCATATAAACCTCTTTGAGACACCATAACTTATAATCGTTGATGCATTCTGAATACCCAAAGAATAAACATTTCTAGGATCTTGGTTGCACTTTGTCCAATTTGATATAAGCATATGAAATGCAACCAAACACTTTCATATTAAAATCATTTGAGGGATTATCGTACCATATTTTTTGTGAGGTCTTTAAACCGATCGTAGTAAATGAATATATGTTTATAAGGTAACATGTAGTCATTATTGATTCAACCCAAAACTATTATGGGAGTTTAGTAGCAACCAACTTGCGCTTTACTCTCTCAATAAGGATTATTTTCATTCTTTCATGAAGACAATTTTATTTTGTTGTATATCGTACAATTCTATACCAAGTGATACATGTTATTTTCTAGTAATTAGTAAATTTGTGTGCACAGAAAATTCAAGACCATCGTATATTTGATTTTTTTTTTACTTCTTTGCTAACCTATTTTCAACTATGATCCTCCAATGCTTGAACCTATCAAAAAATTCACCGTTTGACTTTAACGAATAAATTCACAGCTTTCTTGAGTAATCGTTAATAATTGGCATAAAATATATTACCTTATAAAACTGAACCTTTGTAAGCCTTCATAGATCTGCATGTATATAGTCAAGGGTTCTAATTGTTATATGTGCAGATCAAGAAAACTTGGCTTCGTTACTTTTTTGTATACACAGGATTGACAAAATTGCAAGCCAGTTAATTTGTATTTTTTAAATAAACCTTACTTCAGCAACTTCAACAATCTCTTCTCACTCATATGCATAGTCTTTTATTCCATAGGGTTGTACTATTTACCGGTCCTTCGCAAAATCTAGCCATTGTGCATATAACAGTATCCCCAATCAAACAATATAAACTATTGGAGAGTTTATCCTTCATCAAGGTCTTGAGACCTCTAGTTTTCATGAAACCATTCTCAACTTTAATAAAAAAACCAAAGTAATGCAATATACCAAGAGAAATTATACTTATTCTCATATTGAGTACATACCTTACATTTTTCAGAATCCGATCACAGTTATCAAACATTCAAATATTCACAGATCTAAGTATAGTCATCTTTCAATCATTTTTATTTCCAAGTAACATAGTGCGTCCATTATTCGTTTGAAACGAGTTAAACCAGTCCTTGTTTGGACTTATATGGAATGCGAATCCATAATCCATAATCCACTTCCTTTTGGCCTTCATTTGAAGAATGCACTAGAACCTATGCAGAGTTATATCCTTCAGAAGATATAAAAAGCATCCCCCTGACCTAATCTGCAATCACTTTGCCTTCTCATTTGTTCAAGACACTCTTTTCTGAAATGACCCACGTTCTTGCAATGATGAAATCTAATTTTGGACTTATCAAGCGTCTTTGTTTTCTTCAATCTAGATTTTCCTCTGATCTTACTGGTATTCATTCTCTATGATCCCCTATAATATTTAATGTTTCATGGCTACAACTAGAACTCTCAGCATTATGGTACTGCACGAGTTTAAACTCTTTAGATCTAATTTCAGGTTCTAACTCATCTATCAATAATGTTTCTTTATTGTACCAGATAATATCATTCAATTATCCATATGAAAAAATCAATAAGTTCAACAATATTACTTTCATATCTTCATCAATTATTTCCTCACTGATGTTCGCTAAATCGATCACTATTTTGGATAAATCATCAAAGTTCTCATAAAAAGACTTGTCTTCCTTCATCTTGAAGTCAAAAGTATCGACTTTCGAATAGTTAAGATTTATTAGGGTCTTTTTCATATACAAGCTCTTTAGTTTATTCCAGACTCCAACTGCTGAGTTTTTTTTAGACTTACCTCAACACATTATCATTCAAATATCATATTATCGTGTTGTAAGTAGTAACGAGCATTTCATACTTATTGGCCTCATACAATGTTTCAGGTAGTTTAGTCTCATATGCTAGGGCTGGAGAAACCTTTTATTGGATCTGAAATGCTCGCGTTTTTTTTTATCAAATTCCAAAATCTAATTTCTCATAAACCTCTCAATCTCAAACTTTGTCAGTCTCATTTTAGCTATAAGAATTACTTTCCAACCAATATTTGATACCAATTGTGATGCTTTATAAAATCTCTATTTGATATGCTCGTCTCAAACAATTCGTTCCAAGAACTACGTCACAAAAACACGTAGCAATTAATAAAAAGTAACAAAATAATAAGAGAGTAAGAGAAAGTTTGAACACAAAGATTTATAGCGGTTCAGTAACTTGCATACGTCCACTATGAGCCACTACGATTATCATTTTCATGTTTACTCAGTTACAAGATAAAGAAAATAGAGAAAATAGAGTATTTACAGAAACTCTAAATCCAGAACTAACACTCAATACTCTTTCAAGATTGCTCTATGATCTACTAAGTATCTTCTCTCTCTAACTCTGTTGCATACTCCACTAAAGTCTCATTCTCTTATTTGAAGTCCAAATAACAATATATATAATGTTTGGTTATAATCTCTCTCCCTCAATATGAATGTAAAAACTTATCAGCATAAATAAAATTTTCAGTTATAACAATGAATAATTGATTATGGTGTAATAGAAAATTTATCTAACCATTGTAATTGACACCTTATACCACACATCACACTTAATAGCTCAAGTTCAGGCTGTTAAATTCTTGACTAGTGTAAACTTTACTTCATCCGTCGTACTTCAATCTGAAGCGGCCTTCACTTCACCCAAAGGAACTCTAGTTCAATGATCTTGCTTAATGTTTTACCAATATTTTCCCAACCGTAGTAGCCAATGCATTTACCCAAGCTTTCTGGTAGAAGGACCTGCTCGGCTTGACCAAGGACTTCCGAGTTTAAGTAATCAGTGCCTTGGATGACGTCACTCTTGTGTAAGCAGTTGCTTCGGCTTAAAAAAGGCTTTTAGGTTGAAGAAGCTAATACCTGAACTAAAACAATCAATCCATAGGTGACTGTTTAGGCTTATACATTTGATGTCTCAATGACACCTAAACATACTTATCTGAAACACTCAATTAGTCATATTTTTCTCAAACAAGTCAGAACCATACTCTCATAACCTTTTACTATTGTAAGACTCATACTTTCGATTTTATAAGAAACAAGATTAATGGTAAGAAGACCAACAATTTTGAACTATTTATCTATCTCCATTGTATTTCTTTTCTTATTCTCCTGAATTGGATGACAGATTGGTTGAGAAAATTTAAACAGTTCCTCTTTAATAGAAGAGCAAGCCCCAAAATAACCATTATAATGATTATTTTATATCCAAACACTCGTTTTCTTTACCACTTCTATCAATTTATTACAAAAAAAAAGCTTGTTGTAACAAAAAAAAAATAGCAACTGATTCAAAAAAACTCAGGAACTGGAGAAAGAAGACGAAGTGAGAGTAAAGCAAGAAATTGAATAAATAAATCAAACTTATGACAGAAATGACTATTTATACCTTAATATACGAATAAATTTCGACCGTTGATTTCTTTTATTTTATGACTTGGATAAATCGTAGGACTAGTGGCGTGGATTGGAAGAAGAATGAAGAGTCATGATTACAAAAGCTTAAACTGGCATACATGTTTACTTAATATAATAAAATTTTCTACATGTGTAAGTTCATGTGAGCCATTTATACTTGAATAATATACATAAATAAACCTTCCAAATTAAAAAAAAAATCCAATTAAAAACATCAAATAAATTCAAATCTCTTGCAAGCTCAAAATATTTTCTCCATTAAAAAATATATTGTTATATACCTTTGGCCAAGTAGATGATGTAAAAATAGACAGATCTATAAGTCCATAATATTTTTATATAATGATCAACTTTTACCTTAGTCTTTATCAAATATTAGAGTGTTATTCAAGGAAATTTAGATGCAAATCAAAGCTGACTAAACATACTAAAATCTTCAACGGTAAAGAATTGCATAAGTAAGTGATTAATTGGTATAGTCATTCTCGTATCCTTCATCAATGGCTACTAAGATACCTTCATAACAAGTTTGAACGAAAAGAATCTTCAACTTCCCGAAGCCATCAAAGAAATATCAAAACTCCATATCACTAAGTAAACCTTACTTCATCCTTGATCAAGGACTATTGGGGCTACTTAACTACAATCAACAAAGAATTGAAGCGTTTCGAAGCTAGTAGTAAGAAAAAATAAATTAGTTAATACCCTAGGACGTTACTTAATGTTAAATGTATATTTTTCTTTCAGGAAAATAGATTTCTTTAATCCTTAATATAGGTTTCGGTTAACGATTTTTTTTTGAATAAGGCATGAAAAATTTAGTATGAACCAAATAAAAAATGTATTTGCTAATAATTCGACTAGGATAAGTTAGGATAATTAGACCTTAAGACTCTTATTATTATAGCCTAAGATGACGGACATAGATATTTCAATATGTAAAAAGTATAAAATATAATAACTTCGGAAGTGAAGACAAAGCTTTGACAAATAACAAGTTCAGGTGTAGTATTCGGCCAAAAACAAGAGATGCTTCTTGAAAGACATGCTTCGACTAATGTGAAATACCTCGGACAATCAAAACTACTCATTCCTTATTACTCAAACAAAAACTAACCGTTAATATTAGATCATCAGTCATCTAAGTACTGAAAATCCAAAAAACTTTGACAAATATATACTACGGTAATATACTATATCTAAATACTTAAAATAAAATCTCATTAAATTTTGTTCATAACTAAAATATATCTTACGTCACTGCAAATTCAATAAATAAATATTTAATAATCATAAATAAAATATTCGCATGTTTATTTTTATAATTTTAAACTATATATATAATTTTGTTTTATATTATTTTTTACTTCGAATCCATCCAAAAGATTTCAAAAAAAAAAAATCAAAAACAAAAATTTTAATTCGATTTTGTTTATAAAAAAACAAAAAGACATCAATTAATAATTTATTATTATTATTATTATAATGTAGATACAAAAGTATTTATAGAAAATAAAAGAACTTAAAAAGTTAGTAATTGAATTGAGGTTTAAAGCTTGAATAGTCCTTTGACCGGTGGAGATATTTTGATTTACCAACTTCAGTGAAGTTAGTTTATAGTACTTGGAAAATTAGTGAATAATATTATTGAAATATAAAAATCTCTATGCGCATCAAACTAAATTTAACTGCACGTCCAAATCAATACAATAAGTTAAATAACGAAAATCAAATAGTAGTTGATGAACAATTTACGACTTTAAACAACGAATCGATACTGCAACATCAAACTATTTACATTTTAAAACAAGTATTTTGATATCCATAGCTAAAATTTTATTATAGATCATGATTTATTTTGTTTTTATGTCATTATATATGTAAAATATTCTTTATATTGTAGAAACTTCCAAAAACATAGCTTATTGTAATTTTCTTTTTGTCCATATCATATACTAGAATCGTTGAGAAGATAGCAGTCCTCGACCCAACAAGAATGAGAGAGAAGAGTCGTTTCCAAAGAATAGCTTCAAGACTAGAGCAATGTGTGTCCCTCCTCTACTTTTTTAAGGTTTTGACATTTACCAAAATATTTCGAACGAGACTAGTGTCGTGTCCCTCCTCTAAGCTACATGTTTTAATATTTATCAATATATTTCAAAGATAAAATTACTTTTAACATTTTTTTCAAATTTAGACTAGTGTCGTCGTGTCATTATTTTTGTTAGGAGGAATCGTACAAACAATATAATTTATATTCTAATTTTGAAATTATTTATGCAATTTTTTAAATTATTTGTGATAAAATATGCGGTTAAAACTAAAAAATAAAACTATCTTCCACATAAGACTTTTCATATATCTCTAAAAGAAAATTATTTAACACTTCTATTTATCGTCTAAGACTTAATTATTTTTTATATCATCAATTAATAGATATCCGCTTCTTATTGTTCATTAACAATAGATAGAAAATAGAACGGTTAGAGTTTTGTATTATTTAGAAAATATGTATTACATAGAGTATAAAACTATTATTTATAGGTAAACTATATAGGCTAATGGGTCTAGGCTTTATATCTCTAACACCTCTCTCAAACTCACAATGCTTATTCTTGCATTGAGAGTTTGTTACACAAAATAAAAAACCAAAATTGCAGCAAAAACAAAACACAAACTTCAAAACCATAATCGAAAGCCGAAATAAAAAAAATGCCAAAATCAAAATCGAAACGTCAAAACCAAAAAATCGAAATCCAATCTCCAAACTTCAATCTTCGAGCTCCAATCTTCAAGCTCAAATCTAAATCCAAACACAATACGAATCCAAACGAAGCCAAACAAATCCAAACAAAGCCAAAACAAAGCCAAACAAAGCCAAACCAAGCCAAAACGAATCCAAAACAAGTCCAAACGAATCCAAAACAAGTCCAAAACGAATCCAAACTAAATCTATACCAAATCCAAATCCAAACGAAGAACGAAATCTAAACACCAAACAAATCAAAACGACAAACTTCGATCTAAACAAACGTCAAACAAAGTCCAAACGTCAAACAAAATCTAAACACCAAACAAATCCAAACGAAATCCGTATGTTAAATTCAAATACCAAATCCAGATCCAAAACTAAATTTCCAATCAAAATCAAAATTAAATCTATGATTTTACCAACAAAAATCCGCATTGTTCCAGTAGGGATTTCTTCCGAACCGTAGCACCGAATCATAATCCAATCTCCAGTCTTTAGTCTTTAGTCTTTAGTCTCTAGTCTCTAGTCTCTAGTCTCCAGCCCATAGTCTACAGTCTTTAATATCCAGTCCCTAATCTCCAGTCTCCAATCTCTAATCTCCAGTCTCCAAACTCCAATATCCAAACTCTAAACTCCAATCTCCATTCTTCAATCTCCAAACTCCAAACTCCAATCTCCAAACTCCGAACTAATCTAAACGAAATCTAAACACCAAACAAATCCAAATGAAGCAAATAAAAGCCAAACGAATCCAAAAAAAGCCAAACAAAGCCAAACGTCAAACAAAATTTAAACACCAAACAAAATTCAAACGAATCTCAACGCCAAATACCCAAACAGAATCCAAACGAAATCCAAATTTCAAATTCAAATACCAAATCCAAAACTAAATGCAATATTAAAATACCAAATCCAAATTCAAATCTAATTCCCAATCAAAATTAAAATTGAATCTACGATTTTACCAATTAAAATGTGCATTGTTTTAGTAGTGATTTCTCCCGAACCGTAGCACTGAATCTTAATCTAACCGGTCATATTGAAGGATTATATGTCTCAACCCGCTATCCAAAATTCAGAAATAATCAACAACGTTTACCTCTCTATTAGGCTTGTTGATTGTGGTTACACACACCAGGCCTGAACGACCGATTTTTTTTTTGTTTTTCTCCAGCGGATAACTAAAACAACTTCCCGACGGTACGTCGGAAGACACGAAGACTTCAAGATCTAAACCTATGCTCTAATACCATGTATAAAAAGGTAAAACAAAGACGACTGGAGAAACAAAAAGACGACTAGGGTTTATTATTTAGAAAGCGTGCCGATTACACAGAGTATAAAGCTTTTATTTATAGACAAACTATATGGGCTAATGGACCTAAGTATTACATCTTTAACACTTGCAACGCCATCACCATCTCCAAGAAGATCCTCACAAGCATCAATGAAGCAGTTTGGATCGCCAAAACCAGTCTTCTCATACTTGGTGTCCCGTTGATCATCGAGATGGACCGAGAGCAACAGTTCAACGATCTTGCACTCTAGCAAGCTAGCCTCCTCGGTGGACCACCTATTGGCATACCTCCACCGATGTAATTTGATCATCGTTTTCGTATTTATGGTTGCGTTATAAATTTATAATATTTGTTTGTATCAGATTAGAGTTTTGGGTTTGTTTGTGGTACCTCGAATCGGTCGATATCAAAGTTGAATCTTCATGTTATTATTACGTCATCTTAGTTTGATGAGTTACTAATAATATAATGAAAAGACAACAAGATTCATGGTCCTTGTTGCGTTTATATGTTGAATCGATTTTAGAGATTTGTTTGCAAATTAGTTAGGTTTATATCATTCTGATTTATTTGTGTAAGTAATGATTATATACGCTAATTAAGTCGAGTCTTACATGTTGGTTAATATGAAAAATAGATAGATCAAAAGAGGCGGTGCTAATGTTGTGTCGAATTATTTTTAGTTTTTTAAACTCCTAAAGCTTGTGATTTTAGTGATCATTTATGCTTACTTGTGTATTTATGTTTGCAACTAGTTGTTATACCACAATGAAAAAAGCTCTTAATTAATTATGGAACTAATCTAAGTTAACATAATATAAAGTTTTTAGAAAAATATGTTTTTATTTTATATAATTTTAGGATCCAATTTGTTTAATTAACTAATCAAACCTATTTAATGAGAAACCATGTCAACTATGATAGATGATAAACCAGATCAACTATGATAGATGCTAAACCATGTCAACTATGATAGATGTGAAACGAAGCCAACTATGATAGATGCTAAACCATACTAACTATGATAGATGCTAAACCATACCAAGTATGATAAATGCTAAACCATGCCAACTATGATAATGATAAACCAGACTAACTATGATAGATGTTAAACCATGCTAACTATGACACATACTAAACCATGTAAACTATGGCATATGCTAAATCATGCTAACTATGACAAATGCTAAACCATGCCAACTATGACAGATATTAAACCAAGCCAACTATAATAGATGTTAAACCATGTCAACTATGATAGATATTAAACCATGCAGACTATGATAGATGTTAAACGATGCCAACTACGATAGATGTTAAACCAGGCCAACTATGATAAATGCTAAACGAGGCCAATTATGATAAATGTTAAACCATGTCGACTACGATAAATGCTAAACCAGACAAACTATGATACATGCTAAACCAAACCAACTATGATATATGTTAAACCATATAATGAGAAAAATATGGTTTATAATTTATATAGTTTATTTTGGAATATAGTTATTTTTAAAGAATATTTTAATTTAAAATATGAAAAATTAATTATTTTTAATGAAACTTTTAATCTAAAAATATGAAATAATTACTATTTTTAAGGAAAATTCTAAATTAAAATATTGGATAATTACTCTATTTAAGAAAAAAATTAAATTAAATCAGGATAATAAATGTTTTAAGGAAAATTTCAAGTTAAAATATTTATAAATCGGAAGATAGAGTCTGCATCGAAATCTCAATCTCTTCAAAATTGAAACCACTAATAAAACTAAAGTGTTCGTTTTCTTTCTTTATTTATTTATTTATTTTTCAATAAGTTGTTTTAGTTTTATTTTAGTTTAACATTTCTCTCCTAACGTTGAATTTTTATTTATTTTTGTCTTCTTCTATTTAAAAGTTAATGGATCATTATTTATCTTACAGATATTTTAATTAAATAATTAAAAAGAGGGAGGAAATAAGACCATGAAAGAAGATGGAGATTTTAATTAGAGATATTAATAAAATGAAGATTTTAATTAAATAAATTAAATAAGATGGATAAAATAAAGAAGATTAAGATTATAAATTAAATAAATTAAAAAATGTAGAGATTTTAATTAAATAAATTAAATTAGACAGAGAAAATAAAGAACAACGTCTTAAATAATAATAAATTAAACCATGTAATGAGAAACTAGTGTCAAATATAATTTTTTTTAAACAATTCAAAAAATATCATGAATGGATCTAGTTTTGTTCGTCTTAAAAAACAAAACAAATGGTATTTTTGGATTTTTGTCGAGTTACAGTTTTAAAAGATACGAACATTTAAAAATTAAAATTATAAAATAGAAAGAATGTGTACACGTGTTTGATGATTTTATATAGAATAATATTTTAGGTACATAGTTTGTTAATGTGTTTGGTCTTAATTAGTAATAGCTTTGTAGAATAAATTTTTATCTCCAACACTTTATTTTTAATATATATATCAAAATAATAATAAAATACAAAAAAATTTAATTGTGTTCCACGAAAATAGATATGGAATACTAAAGTTATATATCTTTGTGTTATAAATGTATGAATTTTAGTTAAGTTAAAAGGTGAATGTATTAATATAAAATAATTGAAATCAATAAAATTTATTATTCATCAAAGGGGAAATTTTTTATTTTATTTTAGGTGGAAAAAAATATTATTTTAATAAAAATGATATTTTTATACACTATTAGATTAATTTATTTTCAGCCAAATGTCATTAGTCTTGTATGTTCCACATTTGTGCCATTCTAGTTTTTTATGTTTATTTGTGTATTATACTCATTTTTTATGTTTTAACAAGGTGCATTTTTAATCCTTTTGCATAAGATTAACCATGAGTCGATAAAAGTTGCTTTCTACATTTTTAGTCCCATCACTATGAACTGAACCACATATGCGCATATTAAAAGTAAATTTTTTAAACATAGAAAATCTATTTAACACAAAAAATAAACATCATCGACCATATTAGAATTTTTAAAAAAAGAAGACCAAAAATATAATATTTTAAAACATATGAGATTTGTTTAATATAAAAGTGAATATTAAAAACCATAATGAAACAAACATAAAATATGAAGGACCAACTATGATTTTACTTTCAATTTTGTTTTTTATGTTTATGTGGTAAACAAAATTAGGCAAGTCATGGTAGAATTTTTTGTTGTTGTTGTGTATTCAATTAGTTCTTCATGTTTTATCTTTGTATTTTTATAGGCTATGTTATATATTCATCTTGTTTTTTTAGATTTTTTTACTTAAAGTTACAATACAAAATGATTTATATATCTCATACACATCCAAATATTTATCTTTAAAACCTTAAACTTTATAAAATACAAAAAAAAACTAGAATACCAATTTAAACTCTTTAAAACTAAAAATCCTAAAACCTTTTAATTCGTGAACTACAAATTTTAAACTAAAAGTTATCACTTCTTATTTTTTTAACTAACAATATCTTCAAGTTTCAATCTATATATTCAAGTTGTGATATGCCAGACTTTCAGGAAAGACACAACATGAAAGTAAGGATTCGTTTTTCGTTTATATGTAAATTGATTTTACTAGGTCTTAACGGTAATACTTATAGTGGTCTCTAAAGACAAACAAAGAATGATAGATGTTTCACTTATATTGTCTTTATCATCATAGTATTATTGCTCGTCACTGACGAATTATTAAACTTTTAACGTTTAGTCCTACCTAAGTTGTCAAATATCGTTATTCTGGTCTAATAACATTTTGAAAATATTTAGTTGTATGCGAGCGAATGCATAAAAAATATTCTCTAGTGGATAGTGAAATTTAGGGTTTGATCATAAATTTATCATATGTATTTTTTAGAGTTGCATTATAATTTAGAATTTTGATTGGATATTGAAGGCGCTTGAGGGAGCAGCATGTTTCCTTACTGATCACACACAGACACACACTTGTTTATCACACAAACATATTACATTAAAGAAGTTTTGGACAAATGGGTTATGAATGAATGACTGAAATACAGACTCGTCATCACCATTACCTTGTACGATAATGGAAAAATTGAGAGAGCTTCTTGGTTTTATCACCAATACGAGAGGTATGGCGTGCACAAACTAAAGTCTAATATAGACGGCGTACATAAAATAAATCGTAAAACAAAAAAGCCTGGTTGCTATTTTTTGTTTAAAGAGTTTCCAGTTGATGGGTAGCTTGGTTACTGGAAACTGGTCATTCGAGACGGGTAACATTACCATGCACCAGCCACGCACTTCGAAGGTCACTCGTAAGCTGGTAGTCTTAAATTGGATGAAGAAGAGCTGATTTGTAAGTTATCTTTAAATGGTTCTCGTTCTAAGAAAATATAAATAATTTTAAGAGTCATAGCCCTACAAATATATCTAATATATGAACCATTTATAATGTTTGACAAAAATATCGAAATGCTGAAAAAACCAGTCAATCCGAAATACAATATTTGTTGTAAAAAAATAAAGGAACAAAGTTACTATGTATGACATCAAAAAACTGAGAGATCAGACGTGATCAACGAATTATTTTTCGCGCATTCTACAATTATTTATTTTTTAAGCATATTTCCTCAAATATTCATAATGGATAGTACTTACAAGAGAACGAGGTAAAAAAAAATTCTTCCTCGAAATAGTTGGCATCACTTCAACAAAATTGACATTTTGTGTTGGTTTCGTTTTTATAATGTTAAAGATACACCCGAACTACACTTGGGAATTGAGTGTTCTACTTCTGGTGATCTGGACACTAATTTTTCGTTTTTTAGTATTATTATGAATGATCGAGAGTTAATATTGATGAGAGCTATGGTAGAAGTATTTTCCAACATTACTTACTTACTATGAAAATAACATAAAAACAAAATATTCTTCCAAATGAAAATAAGTTGATGTCTAAGTGGATGATGATGATGAAGAGTTAATGAAATTTTATGAAGTCGTGCTCGAAGTTAACACCTTCCAAGAGTTGAACACAAAACTATCAATAATAAATGAACTACTTGGTAGTTTTCCAAATGTTATATAGTATATTATGAATTCTTGGATAATACCGTAAGATGATAAATTACTTACTTACTTGACCGACATATTTAAACATATGATAAATACATTGACAAATCTAAAGTTATTTATGTCAATTTTGAGTGCTCATGCTAATTTAAAACGATACAATGATTCGAGCAACTAAACTTTGAATTTTTTTAGATAACATTTCATGCATTGTATGATCTTGTATTCGAATACTTTTGAATCATTTGTGAGAAGTAAATTTAGTATTTCAATAATATATTTAGATTTTCATATGTTCAGTAACATAAAAGGTAACCTCTCAAGTGCAACCTTGATATGTTTATGGTGAATTAGCAATGGGCTAAAGAAATTAGTGTTTATAGGGTAATATGCGATTATGTGGTTATAAATATATATGGGTTTCCTTATACATGTGAAACAACCATGATGGAGAGATAACATAAGCCTATTGAAAATGTCGAACATGATATATTTTAGGGTACATTAGACAATATTTCTCGAGATAAAACCATTGTTGAAAATGATCTCACAAAACAATTAGGATAATAGATAATTATATGTGTATAAAACCTGAAATATAAGATCATATTATTAATAGGGTGATTTAAATCCTTAATCTCGAAATGACTCATGTGGTACCACCTAAATGTACGATGACTAGTATGGGTAGAAAAAAGGTCGGACTGAAAAAATTGACTAAATCAAAAAATCAAATTTCGAGTATATGATTGAAGAAACATCAAATGTTAGTACACCTGGTACGATAAGTAGCACGTAAATAAATAAAAAATCCCATTTACGACACCAAATGTTTTGAAGAGTAAAACAAATATTCATAAATGATAAAAAGTTTTAAAACTTAGTGCGGCTGAAGTCGGTTTAGTCTATCCAAATACCATCCTAAAATTTATCTATTCATTTATTATTAGCATTAAAGGCGTTGCACCGAGCGAACAATGCAGTTTTAGACTGTAGCTAGAGTGATATATAGTGTCGAGTCTGAGTGGCCATCAATGAGATATGATTTACTAAAATATTAAATGAGAACCATAGTTTTTTGTTGGTAGTGTATGATTCAACAATGGTTTTAGATAAAATATTTTCTAGCTTATATTAGCTAAAACTTATCACGAACCATATTATTGGATGTTATTACCCGAAATCAGCTTTGTTATTTACGATCAACGCGTAACATACCATTTATTTCTAAGATACTGTTTTTCATCTGGAACTTGTAAAAAAATGGAATTGTTTTCGTCTATGATAAACTCTTCGTTTAAAGTAAGTAAATTATTTATGTTTTATTATGTTATGTCATGTTACATTTACGTTTTTTAATGTAATGTTCTGTTCAAGTAAGTAGATCAATTAATTTGTGTATGTTCATATAATACTAAATATATTGTTGTCATAATTTTATCATCCTTGAAACGCATACCATACAGACGAAGTGAGTGGTTGGACACTTTTTTACCACGGGATATTCAATAAATTCAGTTTCATTCAAATCATGTGACAAAACAATTTAGTGACCGATCTAATCGATGATGTATGCAAGTTTGGTCAACTATAAATGTAACATATTATGTTATGTTATTTTTTATAACCAACTTAATTATGTTTTATTTTAATATGTTATTTTATTTTGTATGATATAATTATGTAATGTTTAACTATGTTATATTGTTTTTCAAATTTAATTTTGTAATGTTTGATTATGTTTTTTGCTCTAACAAATTTAAGTAATTAATGTTTGCTTAATTAATTAAACAGTATTGTATCTTATCTTGATGAGATATCTAGTAATATATTATTGTACTTGCATAATTTCCCGTGACATCCTTATCCAATACATGTCGACATTTGGTTAGCCTTCGTGGATTATGCTATCATAGTTGATACATGCCAAATGTTGATTAGCCTTCGTATATTATGCATCAGTCTTCATGTAAATCAAACCTTAACACTGGAAAAACTAAAATACAATTACGAAGATAACTAGTTGATAAAAAGTCTGTAAAAAAGTAGAGAAAATAATGTGTTGCGAATTGGGCACAAAATATTGGGATATATTGGCATGCAAGATGTATAATCTCTACGACATACATTATGTCCACCCACCACAAGCGTTAAAATATTAGGATGAATTTAAATCTAGATGTGAACATTTAAGGACCCTATGAACACACTTAGTTTTCAACCTTCACTATTAGGAACGCCAAACTGTGTTTAAATTGTTTAGGGGCAAGGTCACCGATAGTTTAATCAAATAATGTATGAAATTTGTGCATGGACAAATAAAAACCAAAATAGAGGAAGTCATGTATACAGATCAATTGATGGAAGCAGGTGACAATGAAGATATGAGGGCAGGAAAATAGAATTGGCGACATATAAGTAATTTTTTTCACGGGTAAGATTGTTTAATTTGCAGTTAGCTTAATTATTGTTGCATTGTATTTATTCCTAATTTTTATCATCCTATTTTTATCGTTTAACGTTTATAAATTATCGTTGTAATCCTTACATATCGTAATCGTATTCCATTTTGGTATGCATATTTTTTAGTATTTTTGGGACATAAGCATGCACTATTTAGTTTAAAATGACATGTCATTTAGGATTCATTGAGGTAGAGAAAATATATGCTTTTGTCTTAAAAATAAGGCATATTTATTTTCCTTTATTCGTGATGCATAGATGAATGATATCCTGGTTTTTCCATGTCTCGGCGAACCTATGATTAAAAATCATGCGTAAACATTATACTTTCGTCATGTCCCTAGTGACTTTTGTATCGGTTTTCGCTAGATTTGGGCAAAACCATGTCACTGTCTAAATTTCCTTTGCATAACGTTTTGTCCATTTTTGATTGGATATAATGATTCATGTATATTTGATCACTCAAGTATAATAAAACTAAAAATATATTATACCTAAATATTGTGAAGATAGCATGCATGCATATCAAATTTGTTCTCGATCTTCGCTAGTATTAAGTGAAGGCATGCATTGCATCAATATTTTAGGCTTATATTATTGTATTTATTTGCTCGGCTTGCGTGAATATGGTTCCGCACTTTTAGAAATACAGAATATAAGTTGTAAATCTTAACTATCCATTAACAAATATAAACCATCCTACGATCTAACATAACCAAAACAATAGTTGAAGATAATAAAATAAAATCAATAAACAAACCAAAATGTGATACACATCCAACATAGTCATAATTTTTAATAATAAAACTAATAGAAAGTTGCAAAGTAATGAAAACCAAACCGGATGAAAAAAATCATAATATAGTCGTAAACAAACAGTCTAAACAAAAGTCATAATATATGGCTTCATATCACGAATAAAATACCAATCGCAATATATACCCGTCAAATACATGCTCACATATGAATTCTCTACCACACATGTATCATGATATAGTGACTCTATGTTATCAATGGTGTACCATAAGTTACTACTAAGCTAAAATGAATAGTCTTCATCTATATTGTGATCTCCACCTTCATATCGAGTAATTCTTGTGTTTGGAGGAACAATGTGGTGTTCCAGTTCCTCCTAACAAATCTATAAATAATGGAGCTCTAACAAGTATTTGTCTCCTAGGTGAAACCTCTTTAATTGGACTTGAATCATCAGAATTTTCCTCGTATATTACGCATATTGGATAATATGCTACAACAATATAGAACGATTTCATTGTCACTTTGAGCCAAGATATCTCATAAAACGGGTGATGCATTCATAGATAAAAAACGATTGGAAAGTTTCCTATATAATAATACAAATCAAATTTTAGTGTTTTTTTATTTGTAGCAAGATAAATTAAACATAATCATATGAAATTCAAGACGTATGTTGGTATTTCTAAAAATGGATATGGTATGGAAAATATTTTGTCGAGCAGATCCTTGTTGTAGCCTAGGAAGCATTGGTGCATATCTACACATGTGTGGTGAGGTGATAGAAAAATCAGTGAATAACAAAGCCGTGAAACATAATATTATCAACTATTCATGCCTCCAACAACCCTATAAAACCACAAAAAAAACTTACACTATGAAATGAAGTTTGTCCATGTGTATTGTACAAATGAGTTAAGACAATCTATCTCCAATTATATCTCTCGATCAAAGTAGGATGCTCCATGGATTGGAGATAATCAAGTGAAATAGTGTTATTCATTTTGTAAGAAAATATATAACAACCAAACACGAACAATAGATAAGCCTGAATGGAAAACGAGATTTAAAGATTTATGGGACGCAAACGTACGTAACAAGTAGTACCACCAAAAATATTTCTCAATTATAGTAAACAAACAACATTCAGACTCTTACTCTCCTAATAAAACCCTTGTTCTAATACGGTTGGTTATAAGCCTATTTGTTTTTGACATAAACGTGTTCCTCTCCATAACGTCCATAAAATCAAGACTATTAAACATACCATCCCAATTGGAATACAATTAATTGTATGAACTTCATCCAATATTAGTATCACTTGAAATAGAAAGACAACATTTGCGCGTACTATCACTTGATAAATGCCTTAACTAGAGCGACATTTGTATACTAACTTCACAGATAATCGATAAATGGACCAAATAATGTATGGATAACCCAGTATCTAAATAATATTTGACTATCCAAAATTTAAAATTTTAGGTCATGGTAAACCGTATAAGTTCATATGGAAGCGTGAGGCTGAAAAACATATATCATGTTAATTAATAATTAGAAATCTAAAAAATAAATAAAAATAGATGCAAAAATATGTATATATATACTTACATTCCCTTTGAATACATGTATGCCTCATGAATTATGTGGTGTGGTTATACTTTAGGAACATGATTTAAATTGTTAAAAATACCTCTTCAGGGGTAGGAGTCGTACAAGAGCTTTATGCAACACTTAACATACTTGTCGATGCTTCTTATGTGAGAGAATGACCTCGAGCCACATCTGAAACTTCCATAATAGCTATGCGCTTACAACCGCACACTGAATGAGAACTTGATCACATGAAACTATCAAGTTGAAAACAATATCATTTTTATGCGACAAACTAGGTTACTTATGGCGAGGCATCCTAAAACAACAACAAAAAATAGTTAGATTTTTTTCTGACAAATTAACTTTAAACCTAAAAATGTATGAACAATAATAAGAACTAAATTATTAACAATTTAATGGATAAAGATATGAAAAACAAAATCCAAGATAATTAAAATGAATTGTATGTTTAACCAAACCAAACTATAAATAATTGTACAGAGTATGAAAATTAGAATTATGAACCGTATTTGTTTTCTCGCTCAAGATAAGGGGATGTTTGTATCATATTCACTAAGCCCCTTTTCTAATCAATTCCACCTTCTCTAAGCACTATCAATAGTCGACCCCACATTTTCTAAGAACCAACGATAACTGACATGACCTTTGCTAGTGTAGGAGCAAATGTCTAAGCAAAAGTCTTTGAGGTCGAACAATGAACATTATCACCTTCGCACGACCCTAAAGATAATATTTGATGAAACCATGACCCAACCCATATCTAATATCTCACAATTTTACCCAAAAATCAACAAAAATTAAATTCAAAACATACATGAAATTACACAACTAACCAAACATCAACCAAACAACTTAAACTAGATAAAATTAACTTTTGATATTTAGTAAAATAAACTCTAAATACAAAATAATACTAATAATAAAATCAAAGTATAGTATAGTATTTGAAATACATACCATAAAGATTCTGTATAGTCCGATTCGAGATAAAATCAACTTCCAACATAGGTATTATTGAGTGGTTTTCGAATGAATAGTGAGAAGCAAAAGAAGTTGTGACAAAAGATCAAATAAAACATATCATATAGTTTATTTATAAAAAAGATAAAAAAATACAAAATGAGATTATATCTAATTTTTTTTTAAATGATCCAACCGTAAAACTGCCAACAAAATATTCACGAGATATATTTATTTATAATAATTAAGAGAGGCATATTTATATAATAATTATATATATGGTGACATATTCTAAAATATAAAAATAACTTTAGTTATGGTAAATATATTATAATATTTAGTCTAGGTCTTGAGTTAAAAACTTATAAGAGCCCAAAACAAATTCACCTCCATTTTTAATTTCTATTTTGTTTCCAATATTTTTGTTTTCAATCTTTTTTTTTCTCAAATTCCAAAATCTACAAATCTTCTCTAATCATTTGCAAATCTTATATTTGAATTTTTTTTCCAATCATTTGCAAATCTTCTCCAATAGTTTCCCAAGTCTTATGCTAAAAATAAATAAAATTATTTTCAAAGTCCATTATTGCTGAAAGGGTTTTTCAAATAATTTTTAATAGTTTTTTCCCTTCAATCTTAACTCATGATCTCATAAATTCAAAAAACGTATGTCAAAATTAGTAATTCAAGCGCTCACTGAGTTAAGGTTGTTCATATATTAAATATATCAATATTTATTTGTTAGTATGTTAAATAATGGTTGGGGTTTTAAATAATTTTAGTAATTCACAAAATATCTTTTAGTTGAAAATATTTAGCTTATAATTATTTTTAAAGGGTTGAAACTCTTTTATGTTTTTAAGCTACAATTCACATAATCTTCAATTATAGAGAGCTATAAACCTTCCTTTTTAGTTCTTATATTTTTACTATTCTTTATATCATTTGTATATTTTGAAACCCCTTTTTTATCCCCTTTTATTATTTACTTCTTTATCCCCTTTTATTATTCAATGTAGATTGATGGATACTAGTGCATTCTCAGATATTTTTATCACTTTGATTTTTTAACTTAATCGTAGAGTTTAGTCTTACTTATGTTTTTGCGTTTCTATGTTGTTTTATACTTATTTAACTAGTGGTTGAAATTAATAAAAGTTATATTAAAGATGATTATTTTTGTAAGATTAATTTCATGTTTCGATACTTTGAAATGTTTGCAAATGTTAATTCTATTATACTAAAAAATTAATTGAGTTGTTTCTTCTTGGATTATATGTTCATGGCTAGATCTCTATTACAGCTAGATTGTTTTGACTAGTTATGCTTGCAATATTTGTTTTCTTTGCAATAGTAATTAGGACTTTGTTACAAGTAATACTTTGTCGTTGAATTTTAAAAATCTTTAAGCATTTAATTTTTCCTTTCTAGACTTAGTTAAATTATTTGCATATATGTGAATATCACTTCACTCCCATGTTCTCTGTTTTAAGGTATGGAGAAGATTACATGAATTTGATTATTACAACCTTCATTAAATACAATAAAATTTAATAAATATGAAATATGATAAGAGTAGTGTGAACAGTCTATTGTTTGTAGATAAGGAATGATATTGACGTCCTAAAATATTATGTTTATTTATCACTTTTCTATCTTCCTTTTATTGTAGGAAATATGGTAAAAATTACAAATTTTTATTGAGCATTTTAATATTGGCCTTTAGGCATGAGTTTCGAAAAATAAAAATTTTAAAATATTGTATTGTTATAGTATTTGAACATCAATTTTAAAAAAGTTTTTAAACCTTAAATATACTACTATCTTGTTTGTAATCCTCTTGAAAGATTTTACAAATATCTCTCTAGTACAAGGTTATTTAATTGGTTGCTCATGTCAACAGATAAATGATTAATGATTTCCATGAGATGAAGATATAAAAATATTGGCGTATGTATCTATCGAGAGAGTTAAGATATTGATCATATACTATATATTATCATATAATTTGAAATGTACATGTAAATATTGGGTTTGGAGTTTATTGGATTTTTGTTTTTATTTCTCTTATTTTCATTTATTTTTTACTTTATTATTACAAGTTCGATTGTTTTTCATGATAAAATGAAGGAAATTAACTATATTGTGCTTTTTATTATAACATAAAATATGCATTCCAAACTACAAAGGTATTATTGGATTCATTTTATAGATAAGGGTCATATGTTGTGTTTAGTAAGTGCTTCCAATCGAATATGAAGCTTAGATATTATCAAATATTTTTAACTCATGAGTAAGTAAGAGCATTTATTTACGATTAGATTATAAATTGATTTTCATTTTGGGTTTTAGTTAAAATATCGGCTTGAATAGATGCATAGTCCTTCGACTATTCATTTTTTATTTAGTCTTTCGACTTCAAAATTATTGGTGAGGGTCTCTGTACTTGGAAAAATTTATAAATTTAGTCTATCGACTTGCAAAATCTATAAATTTAGTCGATTGACTTGTAAAATCTATAAATTTAGTCCATAGTAAGTGGTTTTTTTCTTGGCACCATGGACTAAATTTATAGATTTTTCCAAGTCCAAGGACCCTCACTGGTGATTTTAAAGTCGATAGACTAAATGAAAGAAAACAAGATAGTCGATAGACTATTCGCTAATTTAAGCTTTGAAACAGTGGTATATTTTGACTACGTAATACTCAAATAGTTTTTCTAATATATTGTTTTCTATAATATTTTCAATATACCCTTAATTTTAATAATCGATCCTCCTGATAATTAGGATAGTTGTAAGATAAAAACTATTGTTTAAAAATATATCATCATTGATGAGTCCGAATTCAGCATGCTCCCCGGACAGGGACAGATTAGTCCAAAGCCTCCGGACCGGACAGATCGGACAGATCACATGGACCGGACAGATCACTTCGAACGCTATGGCCATAGGACTGTTCGAACTATGACAAAAGTACTAAAAAACCTAAACACTTCATGACTAAGCTACTTGCTCTCCTACTTAGAGCTCATGGGTCTTTGAACATGACTTGGGTCCATTAAACATGACCCGAAAGCCCATAAGGGCCCAAACATCACACTATAAATACCCAACCACCTGCATTAACTATGGGTAATGAAAATTAACTGCTACCAAGCTGCTTAATTATCTCTCTACTCTCTAAATACTTAAAACACCCACACACCACCACTTAAACACCCACATACCACCATAAAACACCAACTGAAATTACCAGCCTACCCTCAGGCGATTATTATCCACACCAAATTGGCGACCACAGTGGGAGGAGAAAGGTGCCTGAATCAAGCATTCAAAACCAGCTAAAAGAAATCTGTCCGAATGAATCCGGACAATCCAGAGCTTCCACCATCTTTGCTCGAAGTGGTGGAAGAGAACGATGAATACACTGTCGAAGAGCGTGACAGGCTAAAGTGTGAAATAGAAGCTCCGAGGGCTGAGAAGGCCAAGATGGGCGTGAAAGAAAAACCCAAAGTATCGGTTGCTCATCACACCGATAACCCCAGAGAGCATGAGTCTTCGAAGACTCATGTGAGCACCAAAAAGACTCATGCCAGTTCTAAAAAGTCTCACCGGTCCAAGCCTGTGGAGAGTTCTGACTCGAGCTCAGAATCTTCAAATAGCTCTTCGGACAGCGAGGGAAATGAAAAATCCTTGTCCTCTAGCAGCGATGAGGGTCTAACCAGAAAAAAGCAAAAGCAGGTTAAAAAATATTCAAGAAAAAGAGATAGACATTGAAAAATGAAAAGGCATATTGGAAAGAGGTCATCTCATAATCGGAGGCATGTGGACAAGATGCTGATGGATCCCTTTGCTTTCCACGATGAACCAGGTATCTTTGCAACTCCCAATGAGGATACTGTGTTCAGTCGTGGAAGGAATTGGAGGCAGTCTCCACTGTCTTCTAATATTCTGTCCGGAAACCTCCCCAAGAGGTTTGACAGCACTAAAATAGAGAAGTACGATGGCAGTACTGATCCGGACAACCATCTGGAGCAATTCAAGAACTTCATGATGAACTTTGATGTTGATGATGATAAACTACTTTGTAGGGCATTCTCCCAATCATTCACGGGGAGTGCTCTGAAATGGTACAACAGCCTGCCTCAGGGTTGTATTAAAGATTTCGATACGTTTTGGGTGGCCTTTCGAAGCCAGTTCGTAGGGAGTAAAGAGCTGAAGGGCAATGGAGACACAATAATCCATTGTGCCCAGGAGCCAAATGAGTCCTTGAAAGAATACATAAGCCGTTTTGTGAATACAAAGAATGGGTTGGCTGATTGCTTCGAACAGGTAGCAATAGCATCCCTGAGACAGGGTTTGAACCTAGGAAATCTAGCTGATTCGGTGACCAGAAAGAAGGCTATGACATGGGGAGGGTTGCTGAATCAGGTTGGCAAACAAATAAACGTCGATGAAACAAAGAAAACCAGGGTGCACAGGCAGGTGAGGTCTACCCCGGTGACTCCAAATCCTAATCAGAACCAGTCCGGGAACAAAGCAAGGGAGACCGGACAGGGGCATGGTAGGGCAAAAGCTCAGTCTCAGCCAGCTGCTCCTGCTCAAAGTCAACAGTCTAGAAACAAGAGAGGACCATGGGTCCAACCGGAGTGGTTCGCAGAGTTAAAAGAAAGCGTGGCCACAATCTTTGATAAAACAAAGGATGAGGTGCATTACCGGAGACCAGCAACACTGCAGTCTCCCAGGGAGCATCGCACCAACTATTTTTGTCAATATCACAATGATATTGGTCATACCACCGATGACTGCATAGCATTGAAGCAGGAAGTTTAAAACTTGATTGAAAGGGGGAAGCTGGGAGCTTACGTTAAAAGAAGAGGAGGCAATAGGTCTGACAACACTCATCGGGTTTGTCCAAGTAATGCTGCTCCGGAGTGAGCCATGGTTATAGTTGAAAGGTTTGATGTGGAATCTGAGTACTTGGATCCCGATCCAACTTGGAATAGAGTGGGTGCTATAGAGGAATGTTCTAGGTCGGTCTCCGGGCTCATTAAGTTTTTTGAGTCGCTTACAATTTTCGGAGGGGACACTATGACAGCTCCTACTGCTTCTTTGAGGAAGAGGCATGTTCATACTTTGGCCTCCCAGCTAGAAGGAGGCATGACATCTTATCAGTCACCAAACTCATTTCCCTTCATTGTGTTTGATAAAGATGATTTAAGAAACATTGCTGGCCCTCATGAGGATGCTGTTGTCATAGGAGCATCTATAGGGGGCAATGACATAAGACGAATCTTGGTGGATACTGGAAGCTCAGCCAATATCCTTTTCCTAACCACTTACAAGAAAATGAAAAATCCAGCTGTAATTCAGAATTCGGACAGGTCAATCGTGGGCTTCACAGGCAGCTCAGCAGATGTGATCGGGGAGTTCGAAGATGAGGTGTTATTGGGCAAGGGCCCTTTCAAGAAAATGGTCAGAATACTCTTTATTGTGGTGGATTGTCCCACTTGCTATAATGTTATTCTAGGGAGGTCTTGGCTCTCTAGGATGCATGCAGTGGCTTCGACAGTCCACCAATGCTTGAAGTATGCTGTTCAGGGGCAGGTTGGAGTTGTCCGGAGCAGCCAAAAGATTGCAAGAGAATGTTATGACACTGCCTTGGCTCCTCGAACGCTGGGGGCAGTCCGCATCGATGAACAATAGCAGTTTGAGGGCCTTTCTGGGGTGAGGGTGAAATTGATGACCCCAGAGAGACCCCCGGAGTGTTGATACCGGTTGAAGAAGTGGAGACACACTGTTTGGAAGATGGAAAAAGTGTCAAGATAGGGTCTAAAATGCCACCTATGTTGAAGAATGAAATGTTGAAGTTTTTAAAGAACCATCAGCACGTTTTTGCTTGGTGCAATACTGATGTTACTGGAGTCCCTTCAGATGTGATTTCGCACCACTTATCCGTCCGGAGAGATGTAGCTCCAGTAGTTCAGAAAAGAAGAGCTTTTTCCAAAGAAAAGGCTGATGTCATTGTGCAAGAGGTTGACAGACTCACAAAGATGGGGCACATCAAGGAATCTCAATACCCTTTGTGGACTGCTAATCCTGTTTTGGTGAAAAAGAAGAATGGCAAGTGGCGCATGTGCATTGATTTCACAGATCTCAATAGGGCTTGCTCAAAAGACTTGGATAGATCAGCTAGTAGATTCTACCTCTGGGAACAAGCTGCTTTCCTTCATGGATGCCTTCTCCGGGTACAATCATATTCAAGTAGATCCAAAGGATCAAGAGCATACCACGTTTGTCACTGACAGGGGTCTACATTGCTATAAGGTGATGCCATTTGGTTTGAAAAATGTTGGGGCTACTTATCAGAGGTTAGTCAACAAGGCATTTGCTGATCAAATTGGAAGAAATATGGAAGTATACATTGACGATATGATGGTGAAAAGTGTGGATGAGCAGTTGCACTTGTCTGATCTCCAAGAGACTTTTGCCAACTTGGTAAAAGTGAATTTGAAATTAAACCCTGAAAAGTGTGTGTTCGGAGTGCAGTCCGGGAAGTTTCTAGGGTATATCATAAGTGAGCATGGAATACAGCCCGATCCGGACCAACTCAATGCTCTATTCCAAATGGAGCCTCCTCGAAACATTAAAGAAGTACAGCGATTAACGGGGAGATTAGCTGCCTTAAACAGATTTATCTCAAGATCTTCGGACAGGTGTGCTCCTTTGTTTCAAACTTTGAAGGGTGCAAAGGGCTTTGATTGGACCCCGCAGTGCGATGAGGCTTTCAATGAGATCAAGAAACACCTGTCCTCCCCCAAAACTTTGTTCAAGCCAGTTGATGAGGAGACTCTCTTTGTGTACTTGGCAGTTTCAAGTTGTGCCATCAGTGCTGTGCTGGTAAGAGAGGTCGATAGTCATCCCCATCCAGTGTACTACATCAGCAAAAGCTTGATAGATGCAGAGAAGCGTTACTTAAAACTTGAAAAATTGGCGTTAGCCATGGTGATAGCTGCAAGGAAGATGAGGCCTTATTTCCAGGCTCATCCTATCATCGTACGAACTTCTTTTCCCTTAAAAAATGTCCTTCAAAAAGCAGACATTTCGAGCAGAATGACCAAGTGGTCAGTAGAGTTAGGGGACTTCGACATAGCCTTTGCTTCCCGGACAGCAGTAAAAGCCCAAGCTGTGGCTGATTTTCTGGTTGAATTCCACTCCGATAGGGATTCAGAGCAAGCTACTGATATAAAAGATAAGAAAATGTGGATCGTCCGAACAGACGGTGGATCTAGCACTATGGGATGTGGTGCAGGAATATGTTTAACTTCCCCATATGGAGACAATATGTACCAGGCTATTTGTTTTGCTTTCAGGGCATCTAATAACGAGTCCGAATATGAAGCAGCTATAGCTGGGTTAAAGTTAGCCTACATTTGTGGGGCTAAGAGGGTCAAGCTGCTAAGTGACTCCCAATTGCTTATCCACCATGCTTTAGGCCAATCTGAGGCCAGAAAGGAGCAGCTTGTGAAGTATTTACTCCTCCTCAAAAATGAAGCACTAAAATTTAAAGCTGTTGTCTATGAGCACATTCCCCGGGCAGAAAATGAGCTAGCAGACTCATTGGCAACCATAGCATATACGGAGTCATACCCATGGATCCATGTGCTTGAAAGCCCTTCTATTCAACTTAGTAAGGGTGAAAAAGAGGAAATTTTTGAAATACAAGTGAAACAACCTCAAGACTTGAGGTTTCCTCTCATACAAGACCTCTCCGATGGTGTTATGCCTCCGGATAAGTCACTGGCCAGAACATTGAAACATAAGGCTCGTGGTTTCATCATATTGAGAGAAGTGTTATACAAAAAATCTTACAGTAAACCTCTCCTGCGCTGTTTAGGAGATGAAGAATCAAAAATGGTCCTCTCCGAATTGCATGATAGTGAGGGATCAGCCCATTGTGGGTATAGAGCTTTAACAAGAAGAGTTTTACTCTCTGGTTACTATTGGCCATCAATCATGAAAGATGCTAAGGAATTGGTGAGAAGGTGTGATCCATGCCAAAGGTACATCAATGAAATTCATGTACCAGCCATTCCTTTAGAATCAATTTCTGAGCCTATTCCTTTTGCACGATGGAGGTTGGATTTAGTAGGGCCTCTCCCTGTGGCGTCCGGAGGGCGCAAAACTATAATTGTGGCCATCGACTACTTCTCGAAGTGGATAGAAGCAGCCCCCCTGGCAGGGACAACGTCAAAAGCTTTCATAAAATTCATTCTATCCAACATATGTTGTAGATTTGGTGTCCCACAGAAAATAACAACAGACAACGGGCCACAGTTCGACAATAGAGAAATGGAGAGCTTCTGTGCCTCAAGGGGTATACAGCATTGTTTTTCTTCACCTTTCCACCCACAAGCAAATGGGCAGGTTGAAGTGGCTAATAGAACTATACTGTCCGGCTTAAAGAAAAATTTGGAAGGGGCTGCTGGGAAGTGGCCTAGTTATTTACAAGAGGTCTTGTGGGCCTACTGGACAACACCTGGGGCTGCAACACAAGAATCACCCTTCGCCTTGGTCTATGGGATGGATGCAGTAGCCCCCATAGAGAAGACCCTCCCTTCCTTTCGTGTTCACAACTTCTCCGAACAGGCTAATGAGCTGGCAATCAGAAGTCAGCTTGATTTGATAGAAGAAAGACGGGTTAAAGCTCACCTTAGAGTTGCGCACTATCAGGGCTTAATGAGGAGCAGGTTTGCTTCTAAAGTTAAGAGAAGAGATTTCCAACCTGGGGACAAAGTATTAAGGAAGGTCTTCTTGCACATTAAAGAAAAGCTCTTCGGAAAGCTGGCCCCAACTTGGGAGGGTCCGTATATTGTTGTTGAAAGAATTAAGCCTGGGACTTATTGGTTGGAAGACAAAGATGGCAGAGTTCTAACTCATCCTTGGAATATTGAGCATCTCCGGATGTACTACTTGTTTAAACATCCATGTAAATATTTGGGGGCATACTCTTTCATCCCCGGTGGCACAGAGAGGTTTTAATGAGGTGTCCGGGTTGTTAAATAAAATTCAATGCCTTCTTAAAAAATTTCTAAGTGTTTTTTAAAGTTTTGTCTCTTGTCATACTATCCGGACTGAAATATCTAAGGGCTATTTAAACTCTAGCCGGAGAATTTAAACACTCTCACAATGCAACAACTAAAGGCTACTTAAACTATGGCTATCAAAATTAAAGTGAACAATGAAAGAAGATGATGGTTGCACAAACAGATATATTCATTGAATGAAATAACTTAAACTTGCCTTGGCCTTCCAAGGACTTTTAAACAGTCAAAGTAGAACACAAAAAACCTGTCCGGTCAAATTCCGGACACCATTACAAAAAGAGTGCCTTGGCTTTCCAAGGACTTTAGTCTGAATTAAAAATAAACTAAGTGGATCATAAGTTAAGGATGAGCCTTTGAGGATGGCTCACCTTCGACTACCTTCTTACCCTTAGGGTCATCTTTCCCTTCATCTACCTTCTTGCCTTTGGGATCGTCTTTCTTGTCATCTGGGCTCTCCCCAGTATGTTCTTCATCATCCGAGGAGCCACTAGAGTAGCCATACCTGTCACCTTCGGCCATCGTATGGTATGGGAGGTTTTCGGGCTCAACATAAAGCCACAACTCCCCTAGGTTCCTCTTTGGAAACTTTTCATGGAAGAGTAGGACCATGTCAGACCTCACCTTCTCAAGCAGTAGCTCTTCGCTCTTGATCATCTGGTTGGCAGAATTATTGATCCTGGCTTGGATCTTGGCCTCCTGCTCTTGTAACAAAGTATTTTTCTCCTCGGCAGCCTTGGACACTGCATTCTCAAGGGCAATCTTATCAGTAGTTAGGTTGGTGATGGTCTTGTCCTTTGCCTTGGTCTATTCTTTTGAGGCAGTACGGTCCTTCTCCACCCCGGACAGCTTTTCCCGGAGGTCTCTGATGGTTTCCTCTAGAGTAGCAACTTTTGTGTCACTTTCCTCCCAATTCTTCTTCAAATCCTCATTTGCTTCCTTTAGCATGTCAGCATTGGCAGTAGCTGTGCAAAGGTCTTCGGACAACTTTTCCTTCTCAGACTTAAGGTCTTTGATGGTGTCTGCTTGACTCCGAACTTGTCTCTCCAGTGTAAGTACTGGCTGCACATTGCTTAGCAAGGAGTGGGCTACGGTGTCCTTTTCACTAGAGATGATGAAAGTCTTACCATTGAAGTTGACAGTGTTAGAGCTGCTCGGAGGAATGTAAGGCCCTGCGAAGTCGTCTCTGGGGAGGTTGAGGAAGTATTCGCCAAGTTCACCAAGACCGGTGATGTCTACTTCATCCATGTTGAGCTATCCTCCCTCAACTTCATCAGTATGAAAGTCCCTTGGGATCTCTTCAGCATGTGTTGGGTCAGAAGGGTCAACCTGAACAGAAGGCTCTGGATCCCGAAGAGCAAACTCATCTCCTTTGGCAGTATTTTTCTTCTTGGCTGCCCGGTCTTCCCCTTCACTCCCCTGCTTGCGATTACTCTTGGAAGCCCTTGGAGATTTTGGGAGTTCTGCTTCCTGCCTTTCGGTCTCTTGCTCCACTACCTGCAAAAGAGCAGCATCAATTTGGCTCTGAGCCGGCCCCTCCGGGTCAGTTGGAGCATCCTTCTCAGCATCAGCAGGGTTAGCACTGCTCGCCACCTTTTTGCCTTTCTTCTTGCCCTTTATTTTGCTTGGGGCTTTGGCCCGGCCTGGCAAGAAGAGTGTCCCATCTGCTTCATGGGACCTCTTGAGCACTGTGTCCGGAGAGGGTTAAGTGGTGAGCTCCTCCCAGCTTAAATCTCTCCGACCCGTGGTGTTCCACAGGTGAGACCTTGCCAGATTTCCACTTGTGAAGGAATTGTGGAATCGGTTCCCCCAGTTCTCTGCGGCCCAGGCGTTGATTTTGCCACAAGTGACCTGTCCGGCCTTCAAGTAATCACCGAACTCCTTAGGTAGTTCTGTTAAGACAAAGAAAGATTGATTAATTTAAAACCAACTATAAGAAGCAAAAAGTAGACAAAGATTTAGAGTAAGAAACTTACGGTCACTCCTCCACCTGCTTCTGAGGAGGCTTGGGTTCACTCCGGACTTGATTTTCTGTCCGTTTTCCCAAGCGCCACTGACAAACAAGAATTGGCTCCTCCATTTGCTCTCAGACTCCAGTAGATCATCAACGGCTTTGAGATCATTCCCCATATTGAAGTGGTAGAAGGGGAATTGGTGATGTTTGCAAAGATTGGCCACTGCTGCAAATTCTTCCATAGGAAGAGGGATCCCGGACAGCCTCGATGTCATGATGCATGACATCAGAGTGTACCAGCCGTTGGGGCTTAGCTGGCTCGGACAGAGTTTGACCAGAAGAAAATATCTGACAATCTCTGGGTCCAATGGGAATATGAGTCCCCAGTTAAATAGCTCCGTGAAGAAGACAATTTCGTTCAGCTTGCAATCCATAGGGGTTTCAGGATCTATGGGAATCCTTATCTTCACATTTTCTGGGATCCCCCATTTTATGTGCATTCGACCTAGTTCGGCCGTGTGGATAAAAGCATACTTGGTCTTCTGTAAGGCCAAGAGATATTTAAGTTCGACCCTGTGAAAACAGGGCCCTACCTTCCCTTCGAGACACTCCTGCAGCTCCGGATGCCTAAAGCATAGTTTTTCTTTGCCCTTATCTTTTTTGGCAGCAGCAGTGTTACTAGTCTGGCCGGATGGCTCAGACTCAAAAGGGAGTTCTTCAACTGAGTCCTCCATTCTTTCCTCCATGATCGTAGGAGGAATATCAGTGGCAGTTTCCCGGAGAGGGTTCGAACTTGGCTCATCCTGGCTTCCGGACTGCTGGATTTCGATGTTTTCTTGACTTCTAGCCTCAGGCTGGGGCTCTGAGGCAGAGGTCTCTCTTGGGAGTGCTGGGTTGCTCGCCTCCGGACCAGATGGTCTTTCCCGGGGAGCTCTGATGGGCACTCCAGACCCAGAACTACTATTTTTTGCCCCCGATTTTGAGGGAGTATTCTTGGAGCCTGGCCCCTTAACCAGCCGGCTTGTCCTCTTAACCACCAGTTTCTCCGGAGAGTGCTCTGTGTCTGATCCCATAGCGAGAAAAGGAGAAGGTTTCCTAACACTTGTGACTGTAACTCCTGGCTCAACAGCAGGAACTGACTCCTGAACTGAGGAACCAGAGACTATAAGCGAGAGGGTGGACTGAAATAGTTTCTTGGGCTTAGTACCTTTAGAAGAGGATGAGCCTCGATCTGACTCTGTAGTGGAGGTGACTGGTCTGTCAAAAGGTGATGAAGGTAGCCCTGCTGCAATTCGTCTCTCTTTCTCAACTTTTTGTGCTTTCTCTAACTCAGAAAGGTTGAGCCACCCGCCTTTGATTAATGCAGTCCTTGCTGTAAACATAAACTACCCAGAAAATCTTTACTTTAGAGAGAGAAAGCTCTGAGTAAATTTGCAGAGTAAATATGGAAGAGATAGTAAAACAGTAGAAAGTGAGTTTGAATTTATAGTAAATCTGAAAAGAGGAGTTGATTCCTAGGAGAATTCGAAAAGTTTGGCAATGATTAAAAGACGGCGCTGATGTCACCATTTGTTAAAGAGGTTGCTTTTCGAAGAAGGTGGTACGAAATTCAAGGTGAAAAAACGGCCGGAGTGACCAATCAGAGAGCGACACGTGTCCCACGAACTCTGGCAAAAACCATTTTGAATTCGTGAAGCTTTATATGTCCGGGTAAACCCATAGACATGTCCGGATTGAAAACTACTTCTAACATCGGACTGTTTTTCAGGTCTCTGACAAGAATACTTGCTCAAACACCTAAAAAAGGGGCTCCTGATGAGTCCGAATTCAGCATGCTCCCCGGACAGGGACAGATCAGTCCAAAGCCTCCAGACCGGACAGATCGGACAGATCACATGGACCGGACAGATCACTTCGAACGCTATGACCATAGGACTGTTCGAACTATGACAAAAGTACTAAAAAACCTAAACACTTCATGACTAAGCTACTTGCTCTCCTACTTAGAGCTCATGGGTCTTTGAACATGACCCGAAAGCCCATAAGGGCCCAAACATCACACTATAAATACCCAACCACCTGCATTAACTATGGGTAATGAAAATTAATTGCTACCAAGCTGCTTAATTATCTCTCTACTCTCTAAATACTTAAAACACCCACACACCACCACTTAAACACCCACATACCACCATAAAACACCAACTGAAATTACCAGCCTACCCTCAGGCGATTATTATCCACACCAATCATAAAAGAAAATGATATCGAGCAACTTAAAATTATTACGAACTATGATATTTTTCTATGACAATGGATTATACGAAAGAATAATTGATTAAAAAAGTAGGTAAGAAAAATGAATCGATTATTAATGTTAAAACACGTGATGATGCGCAAACATATAAAATTTGTATTATAATATTTGAATACAAAACATATAGATATTAAACATTGATTGTTTATTGTAATAAACAACGTTATAAGAAAAACAACTAAAAAATTAGGGTTATATATATAAACTAGAAACAAATATTGTCGACGGAGATGTATAATATTTAGAAGTTATATACATAACACATAACAATACAAGTCGAAATATTGTAAAATGATTTGTAACATTAGTATACATTCAAAATATAAACTGGAATTCATACAATAATTAATGAGGAACGGATCGTGTCCTTGAGATATTTTGAATAGTGTAAAATATTATAGCCTAAATTTTAGGGGGTTTAAACCCTATTTGGTCCCTCGACTGTGACTTGTGTGGATAAGTAGTCCATCGACTTCAAAACATACCATATGACCCCCCTAGACTCGCATTTCTTTATAAGTTAGTTATAATTATGGAATTATTATACTTTATTTTCTAAATTATATCGTAATTACAATAATTCCTTTACTGTTGTACTTGATATATATAATATATGCGTTACCGGTTGCTAAATAACCGGATATTGATAAGATATGAATTTTGGAATCACAATTTTTAAAAGAGAACAATGTTACAGACACTTGTACTCTCATAAAATAATGTATATGCCGTATAAAGGTATGCTAATATATTTTTAGATGTTATTAACCATGAGAATAGATTTATCGATGTTGAAGTAAAATCTAGTGTTTTTTAGAGTATTAGTTGTAAGAGATATAATACCAAAAATATAGATATGTAATAATCGATACTATATATAGTGTCTTAAAATAATACTGAAATTTAGTTACTTTTTTATTTTTTATGATCTATTATTGTAAAATTTAAAATAATAATTGGGTATATTATTGTTTTACAAACACTAGAGTATTGGTTTTAGTTGGGTATATCCTTGATATTTTTTTCCATTTACAAATGGAGAGAGTTTATAAAATAAATGAAAAAATATAAATTAGAAATGAAAAAGAAGAAATAACAAAATATAAAAGATAAAGGATAAAGAGGAAGAAACAAAAAAAAAAGAAAAAAAATGAATGGGCTTAGTGTTCATATTTTGAATTCTGCTTTTGGGGCCATGTGGGAGCACTAAAGTAATCTCACGTGTGAATGACTATTTCCCACACAATTGCAACTCCATGGGTGGTACATTTTGAAGTCGAGGGACGATATATCCACATAAATCATAGTTGAAGGACCAAACATGATTTATAGTCTAGAATAAGTATCCAATGTATATTACGTCGTACATAATCACTAATTCATCAATAAAGGTGCTCAGTCACATATATATTTTATACTTGTCTCAATCGAAGAACATTTAATTAATTTAAATGATATATGATTTATAAAGATAAATATAATATTAGTAAATACATATTTTCTAAACTTTGTTAGTGTAAATATGTTATGAATATTTTCTGAAGTTCTAATTATGGATAACAACTATAAAAAGGTACATATTCCTTTGTTTGAAATTATTGAGGTCACTTCAACTCATATTACTTTCTATATCGGGTTTAAATTTGACTATGTCAATAAAATAGAAAATTTTAAATGGGTTTTAGGTTGTCTATTTTAGAGAGAACTTGATCGATCTACCGAAATGAGCGCAATATATGTATTATTGATGAATGCTCTTAAAGTAGTATTCCCAGTTATAATGCACGTGTTACTTTAATGACATATTAACAAAAATGCATAAAGGAGAAAAAAGTATTTCGTCATTTTATGAGGGATATGAAGTTGATATCAAGCATATCGAGATATAATGTGAATTTGGTGATAGTTAGATGC
This sequence comes from Limnanthes douglasii subsp. nivea, assembly GCA_036936605.1. NCBI lineage: Eukaryota > Viridiplantae > Streptophyta > Magnoliopsida > Brassicales > Limnanthaceae > Limnanthes > Limnanthes douglasii. The sequence continues at coordinate 159,105,635 of JAUPFV010000005.1, read as the reverse complement.
AAATAAAGCTTAAGTTTAAAAACCATCTCCAATCAATTGAATTCACACAAAAAATATTCATTAATTGGGAAATAAAGCATCCGTTTATTTAGATTGATACTCTTGAAAGAAATCTATACAAGTTTCTAAAAGTTATTTTCATGCGTTTAAAACTTATTTTTAGTCATTTAAACCAATTGTATGCTATATTTACATGTTACTTAAAAATATCCAAACATTATTTTTAAACCATGAGACGTTATACACTAGCCTTTATACATAGTTTTCAAGCTTATAAATATTATTTGCAAACCTCATGACATCATTTTATTGACATGTATAACACAATAATTATATTTTCTTATATAATCATAAACACCATGATTCTTAATAATAATAAAAACTGTAATAATGGTAAAATTATTCGCCGACTTTTATACGTTATTTACAAAATTTCATATCTTATTTTCCAACATTAAGAAGTCATTTACAAAACTTGTATATTATTTAATTGTTATAAATATCGTATTCATATACATGTAGACATTAATTGCATAAGTTATTTACAAAATTTCAAAATTTTGTCATAAAACTTCATATGTCGTAATTCACAAGTTTTCAAATACCCAAATTTTGGTTGTGAATCTTAAACCTCATTCACAAGTCGTTAAACTTCATATAGGTGTTTATAGATGTTATTCTCAAGTATATAAAATATTTATAAAATATTATACAATTTTCACAAAGTTTAGACGTTATTTGCTAACTTTCAAACGTTGTTTACAAACTTTTTGACCTCATTTGCCAATTGTCATACTCAGGCTAAAAAGCACCCGTAGTTCCTCATGTTTACCAATTGTATCAACTTGGTCCCCTATCTTCAACCATGCATAGAACTCATCCCCATCCTATTTTAATTTTCATTTTTAGTCCTCTCGCACATGTGAAACCTAAGAGCTTGACACGTGGCATCATTTTTTGTTGCAAGAATGGTCCCCTAATGTTTTTGCCAAAAATGCCCTTAGCATTCCAAGTAAGCTACCATATCAGCTGCCATGTCACATTTACCATTTACCTTAAAATTTTACCATTTACCTAAGAAACTTACCATTTACCCACTAACTTAATAAACAGACCACGTCGAACCCTAATTTAATCAACCCAACCCGAAACCCAATATAACCTAGCCCAGCCCGTAACAATATAACCCAACCCGAACCATTTATACTTACCCAAATCATACCCAATTACCCCAATTTACACTAACCCAAATTTCTCCCTCCAAATCTAGAAACTCAAAAATCTCAAAGAAATCCCTAACCAGAGAGACCAAAATGCGACAACCTCGATTGTTCTCCCTACCCTACGATTTTCCCTTCCTCTCTGTCTCTACTGAAGCCATGGGCATCATTAAACCCTAACGCCACTTTAGATACTTTCATCCATTCCATCAAGGCGACTTCTTCATTCACATCGATTAGAACCAGTTTCCCTTCCTCTCTGTCTCTACTGAAGCCATAGCCATCAGTAAACCCTAACGCGACTTCAAACACTTTCATCCATTCCATCAAGGCGACTTCTTCATCCATCATCGATTGGAACTAGTTTCCCCAAACCCAGTTTCCCCAAACCCAGAAATCTGTGACAAGTCGAAGCAACGCTTCCACCATGGATAAGATTTTATACAGAGGTTAGCTGTGAATATTCTATTTATATTTTCATGGGTTGATAGATGTGTTACTCAAAATGGAATGAAAATCGATACAAGTTGATAATGTTGTTGGTGTTACAGTGTATGTTATTGGTGTTGTAGTTTACAGTATATTTTGTGAAATTAAAATAAAATCGAGTTAATTGGATGTTGTTGTTGATGTTGTAGTTTATGTTGTTGGTGTAAATGCTACTAAAATTGGAATGAAATTAGTGTTATAGTGTGGTTGTGTATGTTGTTGGTGTTGTAGTGTAATGTTGTTGGTGTTATCTGGAAATGCTACTAAAATTGGTGTGTAAATTGTAGTGTGGCTGTGTATGTTGTTGGTGTAGTGTTATGATTGTTATGTTATCTGGAAATGCTACAGAAATTGGTGTGTAAATTGTAGCGTGGCTGTGTATGTTGTTGGTGTAGTGTTATCATTAATGTGTTGATTAATGTTCCATGTCTACAAAATTTGTGTACAAACTGGTGTTAAACTAGGATGCTAAATGTTATGTTATTTTTCATATTTCTCAGGTGCAAATGACGACTTGTTTGTTGTGAATTACCACTTCGATGGTAAACTAACTGGCCAAAAGAAGCTCAAGTACGTAGGGGGCAGGTCATAGATCGTAGACTTCATCAGTTGCGATAAATTCTCTATTTTGGAACTCCATTCCATACATTTAACAGAAGCTTGAGGAATAGGGGGACATTTTGTGTTCGCGTACTCGCTGCTGAGTTCAAGCACGTCTCTCAGACTATTAGAGACAGATGCAGACTGCTACGAGGTAACAAAAAAGATTGGCGCAGATGGGTACTTAACATATTCTGTGATAGGACACCCCCTCTAGAAGTGGTATCTCCAACAAAAGTAAGAAACATAACGTTTATTCCAACTGTCGATGTTGAAGGTGATAGCAGTTTAATTGTGGCTGATAGTTTTACTGATGCTGTGGATGGCGATGTTGATGAGACTGCTGCTGGTGTAGATAGTGTAGATGTTGATGAGACTTCAATAGGTGGTGACAGTGTTAAGGTGAATGTAGATGGTGAAGGGAATGTTAGGGAAACTGTTGATGGTGTAGGGGATGTTAGGGAGAATATAGATGGTGAAGGGGATGTTAGGGAAACTGTTGCTGGTGTAGGGGATGTTAGGGAAAATTTAGATGGTGAAGGGGATGCTAGGGAAACTGTTGATGGTGTAGGGGATATTAGGGAAAATGTAGATGGTGAAGATTCTGGTGGGGCTGGTGGTGAAGAGGATGGTGGTGAAGAGACTGGAGGGGCAGAGGCTCCTGGTGATGAAGAGGTTGGTGGTGAAGAGGTTGGAGGGGCAGAGGCTAGAGGGGCAGAGGCTGCTAGTGGTGAAGAGGTTGGTGGGGCAGAGGCTGGTGTGGTAGAGGATGATGGAGCAAGGGCTGGTTGTGAAAACGTTGGTGGTGAAGAGGTTGGTGGTGAAGAAGCTGATGGGGCTGGTGTAGATAGTGTGCATGCTTTTGGGCCTGGTCTAGATAGTGTCGACGACATCAACGACTCGTTCTTTGCTGAAATTAACATGTCACAAATTGATTTCAGTGAGCAGCCTCCACCAGCTCAGTTAAGACAGAGTGACTCTCACGGTGAAGACACTGATTACACTCCAGAATCAGACAACGAAAGTGAAACCCATTCCGCTGTCTCCAACGCAAGCGTGAAAATGAATAACAAGATTAGCTCAGAAGAAGAGTATGTCAGCAACAACAATTTGACAGGTCCTGAATACTCTCCCAATGATTCTAGGAGATCAAGGAAAATGAAACAGAGCCTTAGAAGTTTCAGGATGCCGACAGAGATACGGTTCTTTGAGTTGGAGGTGAGAGTTGAGTTTGCATCGTCGAACGAGTTTAAAAACAATGTTAGGCAGTACAAAATTAAACAGAGAAGGAATATTAGGATGTTCAAGAATGATAAACAGCGGTGTTCATTCAAATGTACCCAAGCCAACTGCAAGTGGTACATCTACGCAAGTAACAGAGGCTGCAAACCAGTATGAATGATCAAAACCTTCTTGGATGAACACCACTGTGGCCAAACTAACAGAAATAGGAACGTTACAACTCATTGGCTAGCCAAACATTACATGAGTAGGTGGCAGGCAGACCCAGATTGGTCGATTAAAAGTTTGATCACGGATGTAAACCAAGAATTCTTGGTGAAGATTGGTAGATGCAAGGCGTATAGGGCAAGGAATAGGGCACTTAGTATTATTATGGGGGATGACATGATCCAGTACCAAAAATTACGCCAATACAGCCTTGAGATACTAAAGATCAACCCAGGTTCAACCATTCTGATCAAATGTCAGCAGGGGTATTTGAACGGGTGTATGTTGGTTTAGATGCATGTAAAAAGGGTTTCAGTTCGGGATGCAAACCTGTTCTCATCTTGGATGGTTGTTTCTTGAAAAACCCTTTTGGAGGACAATTCCTGGTTGCGGTCGCAGTGGATGCTAACGATCAAATGTACCCAATAGCTTGGGCTATAGTGGAATCAGAAAACAGGTCGAGTTGGGAATGGTTCCTCCAACTCATTGGAGAGGATTTGAATATCCAGAATGGTGGTAGATTCACCTGGATATCTGACAAACAGAAGGGTCTGGTTCCTGCATTGGTAGCAACCTTAGCCTAGTGTTTCTGTCTTCATTAGTTGATGTAACTATGGTGCCATTTTTTTGTAAACTTATGGATGGTTAGGCTACTATGTGGGGTATTTTTTGAGATCATATGAATGTTTAGACCAATTTAGAACTGATTTTTTGTGAAGGTTTAGACCATTGGATGGTTTTTTGTACTACAATTAGTTTAATTTTATGTAAACACTTGATGGTTTAATTTAATGAAACTTTTGTTGTAAACTTTTTTTGTTTCATATATTTTAGTATATTAGTATACACCATACTAAATTGCATGTTGTAGATGTGTATACATTAAATTACAGGTTCACATTTTCACTTTCAAGCCATTTGTTGAACCAAGTTACAGGTATATTTTATAAAAATTACAGGTCGTGAAGACTTAGAGGTAACTTCTAGGTCACTTACAGGTCACAAATATAGGGGCTAAAATCACTAGTTTTTAGACTTAACTAGAGGACAAAAAAACAATTCAAAACCATAGAAATCTACAACTACAACACATTGAATTACAAATCGTAAATTATCATTGAAATAATAAACATCCACCCAACAAATACAACTCTTAATTTCTTAAAGATTACAGTGGTTAAGCAATTGCAGTGGACTAACCATACGAAAGCAATTCAAATATTATTATACTCCATACCAATACAAACAGAAAATAGTAATCTTCTTCATCCTTTCACAATCTTCTTCAAATCTAAAAACCCCTCTTCAACAATCCATTGATAGCAGATTGTGACCCATTGTTAATTGGGGGATCAATCCAAAGAAAATAACGATAATGTCATCCTCTCTACAAAATCAGAGTTTAGAAGAAGATTATGGGCTAACTAAGTAAGATATAGTAAATCGTACACGATACTTACCCCAAAATTGCTACATCCTATGAATCTTCTTCCTCAATTTGGATCCGTCGAAGCAATCCGGGTTATACTGGGTAACCCGCATTCACAAATACCATCACCACCCGAGTTAGCAGAGGTTCTTGAAACGCTGGAGTAAGCCATGGGTTTTGGTGAAGGAAAGAAGAAGGAAGGAAGAAGGGTCCGAGTTAGCAGAGGTTCTACAAATACTATGTGTTTTTCCGGTATTAGGGTTTGAGGTAATTTGGGTCTGATTTGGGTAGGTATAAACGGGTCGGGTTGGGTTATATTGCTACGGGCTGGGCTAGGTTATATTGGGTTTCGGGTTGGGTTAATTAGATAAGGGTTCGACCCGGTTCGTTTATTAAGTTAGTGGGTAAATGGTAAGTTTTTTAGGTAAATGGTAAATGTGACATAGCAGCAGCAGCTGACATGGCAACTTACTTGGAATGCTAAGGGATATTTTTGGAAAAAAAATTGGAGGACCATTCTTGCAACAAAAACTGATGTCACGTGTCAAGCTCTCAGGCTTCACATGCGTGGGGGGACTAAATATGAAAATTAAAAAAAGGATGGGGATGAGTTTTATACATGGTTGAAGGAAGGGGACTAAGTTGATACAAGTGGTAAACATGAGGGACTACCGGTGCTTTTTACCCGCATACTCATTATAAAGGGTAGAAGTTCATGGTATGTTGCACGAGCATGTGCATTATAAAAATTATATAAATACATTAGAAAATGAAGCACAAATTTATCATTATGGTGTCTTTTAGTATCTTGAATTTGAGGTAAATTTATAGATAATGTTTTTTTAACTTTTTTTTTATTTAACACATTACTTATATTTAAATTTCTTATTGTTTCTGTGAATTAAAATATTATAAAATAACTCCATAAATCTAAGATTATTTCTCCCATACACATTTTTTTAGTTAAGAAAAATTTAAAGTATATAAAAAAGGTTATGAATCATGTGAAAATTCTCCATGCAAATGTCTTGTCAAGTATTTATCATATCATTTACCGAAATTGCAAAAACAAAAATCAAAAACCAAATTTCACCATTAGAATCAGAGAAATAACTATTTAAAAATATATATGTTACAGTATTTTTATTTGAAATAAATTAAACTGTTTTTTGTTCGAATAAATTTTTATATCATTGAAAAATATTATTCTTTAAATCCTAGATAAAATTTAACTATGAACACGTATAATAGATTTAAGATTACTTAGATTCTGTTTTAATAAAATTTAAAATTTAAAATTTTAGTAAAATATTTATTTGGATATTTACATGGCTGAGTGTTAATAATTTGATTTATAAATTGTTTATTCAATTTAATTTTAAATTGTTAGAGAATTTTTTTGTTTAAATTCTTGATAAAATTTATGTTAGGTGAAATATGATAAATTTTAAATACTTTAAAAATTATTTTAATAAAATTTCAAATTTTAAACTTTAGTAAAATAAGTGGGAGGTATCTTTGTCGAGTTGTAACTTGTTCTGACTATCAGAATCAATTCAAATTATTTATTTAATTCAATCACCCAAAATCCTATCAATGTTAATTTCAACCTTATATATGTTATTTACAAACCTTCAAATGTTATTTACAAGCCCTCAAATGTCATATGAAAGTTTTCAAATCTCACTTCAAATGTCATATGAAAGTTTTCAATTTATTTGGAAGGTTACAAATGTCATTTACACGATTTTATATGCAATTCGAATGCCTTAAAATATCATTTGTAAACTTTTGGATGCTAATTTCAAACCTCCAAATATTATTGTAAACCTTAAAATACGTTTTGTAATGTTATTCACAATCTACGTATATCTCTTACAAATCACTAAATGTTAATTTCTAGCCTCCATGATCGGTGAAATTCTGAATGTTATTCACAAACTTTTAATTTTTATTTGCAAATCCTTCAAATATTATGTACAAACATTTGAACTATACGTAAGATTAAAAATTATATATAAGCTTTTAATAGTTATTTGTTAGCTTTTTATATGTAATTCACAAACTTTTATACATCATAAATAAATTTCAAATCTCATTTGTCAACATTCAAACCTTATTTTTAAAAATTGTAAATATTATTTAACAGTTGATATATAACATAATATAAGAATATTATTGTTTACAGTAAGCCACTAAACTTGATTCCAAAATCTTCAAATATTATTTTGTTAATCTCTAAACCTTATTCTTAAAACATTATATATTATTCACAAATTTATTATTTGTAAATCATTTGATATTCTTCGTAAATCATTGTATTATTTACAACCCTTTAGACGATATTTGTAAGATTTTAAATATTATATGGAAATCGACGAATATAGTTCAATTAAAAAATATAACATAATAATTTTTTTTTCTTTTATTGAATTATAAACACTATGATTATTTAAAATAAAATAAAATAATATTAATAAAAATGTTAATTTACATACAGTTAATTATGAAAATTCTATAAATTTCTTTTCTTAATATATTTCTATAAATATATTTGACACATTAAAAAATATATATTAACAGATATATATATATAAATATATATAATTTTAATATATATAATTTGATGAGTCCGGATTTTGTCATCACTTTTGGTAAGAGCCGGACAGGGGTAATTCGGACACAATCTATCTAACCGGACAGGGGTGAATCGGACAACCTCCATTTACTAAACTGTCCGAACAGAACTAAAGTATTAAAAACATAATCACTTAATGATTAAACTAATCACTTGTTTAATTATGATTCCTAGGTTAATTTCTGATAGAGATAATGACAATATATTATAATTGCCTTCTTTAGATGAATTATATGTTGTAATCAAAAGTTTAAATGTTGACAGTGATTCTGGAGTTGATGGGTTCAACTCCAGGTTTTATCTTGATTGCTGGAATATAATTAAAGATGATCTGTTAAAAGCTGTCATAGATTTTTTTCTCTGATGTTATGTTGCCTAAAGGATTGTTTGCTACTTTGATTTGCCTAAAACAAAATCTCCTAAAACCTGGTTACAGTTTAGGCCTATTAGTTTGTGTTGTGTTCTTAACATTATCATCTCTAAACTAATAAATTTTAGGATAGCTAAGATTCTGCCTATTATAATTTCTAAAGAACAAGGTGCTTATGTAGAACTTAGGACTATCCAAGAGAATATATTAATTACTCAGGAACTAGTTAAGGAACTGAACAGAAAAACTAGAGGTCATAATGTAATCATTAATTTGGATATGTCGAAAGCTTTTGATAACTTAGATTTTAAGTTTATCTATGATGTAATGCTGTCTTTTGGTTTTAATGATAAAGTCATTCTTTTAATTAAGAAGTGTATTGAGAATGTTAGATATTCAATCATAGTTAATGGTTGTGCTTATGGCTTTTTCAAATATGTTAATGGTCTTAGGCAGGGTGACCCTTTGTCTCCCTGTCTATTTATTATAGCAGAAGAGTTTTTGATAAGGGGTATTAATAATCTGATTAATCAGAATAGTTTTATGTCATATAATATGAAAAGTCTAGTTAAAGTCAATTGCCTGGCATATGCAGATGATATAATTCTGTTTGTAAATGGTTCACAGAGAAGTATTAGGTTATTAACTGATTTTTTAGATAGATATCAATTACTCTCTGGACAACAAATTAACAGACAAAAGACTACGTTTATTCCATCTTCAAGAATGAATAGAACAAATATATCTGCCTTAGAAAACATTCTAGGATTTAGGCATGCAAATTTACCTTTTACTTATTTAGGAATTCCAATTCACTCTAATAATTATTCTGTTCATTTTGAGAAACTGATTGATAAGATAAGGAATAAAATTTATGATTAGAACTTAAACATATATCATTTGGAGGGAAACTTACATTGATAAATTCTGTATTAATGTCATATCCAATATATTATTTACAATCAATTAAGTTACCTATGAAAACAATATCTAGGATTGAGAAGTTATTAAACAAATTTCTATGGGGATATAGTGATACTAATAAGCATATGATTTGGTCTAGTTGGGAGAAACTGTGTAAACCATATAATGAGAATGGTTTAAATTTCAGGAACATAAGAGATATACAAACTGCATACTCATTCAAATTGTGGCTGAATTTTAGAGAAAATAGGACTCTTTGGTCTAGTTTGATGCATTCAAAATATTGTTCTAATATTCATCCATTACAGTCTATTCCTAGAGGTTCTGTTTCTAAAATATGGAAAAGGATGTTTGAAGTTAAGGATAGAGCTGAGTCCCATATAGGTTGGAATGTAGGTGAGGGTAATATAGATTTCTGGTTAGATCACTGGTTTGGTTCTAGACATTTAATAACCTTAACAGCATTAAATTCTAGACATTATACACTTACAAGGGTAAATGAGTATTGGTCTGATAATGAATGGAATATTGATAAACTCTTAAGCATGTTGCCTTCTAAATATGTGTCTGAAATCAGTAAAGTTAAGTTTAATGCACTTTCTTTTGATTCTATTGTTTGGAAACTTTCTGTTGATGGTAATTTTAACTTAAAAACAGCAGTGAATGATATTAGAATAAAGGGTGTAACATCTCAAATAATAGGTAAAATCTGGAATTGTGTTACACCTAAAAAGTGTTCTTTTGTCCTTTGGAGAATCATGAATAATCTGTTAAGTGTTGATAGTAAGTTACAACAACTGGGTTTTAGCTTAGCGTCTAAGTGTCATAGCTGTCTGAATTCAGAATATCTGAACCATGTATTTGTATCTTGTGAAACTGCTTGGCTTACTTGGTCATACTTCTCTGCTATGTTTAAGATAAGTATTGGTAGATATATGACTGTGAATAACATTATTAATCTTTGGTTTATGTCTACAAATAAAAGAACGCAGATTAGAACAATTTTGCCTTCCTTGATTGTTTATTCTATATGGCATAGTAGAAATAATAGTAAACATAATGATAAAGTTCTATCATCTAAAAGATTAATTAACCACATATTATTCATGTTAACAGCATTAGACTATGGTAGACATTTAACTAGGAAGCATTGGTCTAAAGACCTTCATATAGCTAAAGAATTACACTGTTTTAATCATGCTAAAACTGCTTTGTTAAATCAGTATGTTGTTTGGTCTATGCCTGTTAGTAATAGGTTGAAACTGGATGTTGATGGTTCTTCTCTTCTCAATGGTGAGTCTAGTTATGGTTTCATCATTAGGAATAGCTTAGGATCTACTATAATAGCTAAAGGTGACTTAATAGGTATATGTTTTGCTATAATGGCTGAGGTTATTGCTCTTGTAAATGGCCTCATGTATTGTAATGATAGTGATATGAACTGTGTTGATGTTGAAACAGATTGTCTAGAGTTATTCACTATGATTGAAACTGGTAGATATCCTTGGTATTTAGATAAGATGTTGCAATATTGTAGAACACTTATTAAACCACAAATGACATTGAAACATATATATAGAGAGCAAAATTCTGCTGCTGATTGGGTAGCTAAGTATGCATTAAAAATTCATTCTAGATTTATAGTAGATTCATCACATACTTTGAATGAATTAAATGCAATAACTTTGTTGGAATCGTTAAACTTAGGTCATTTTAGGTTTTTTGACTAACTAGTTGGCAAGTTGAAGGACTTGACCATAAATGTGTTTCGATTTTGTAGAACAGGTGCAAGGTTGATGGAGTAGATAGCAAAGGACAGCAAGGTGATGAAGTCTAAGAAGCTTGAACAACAAAGGAATGATAAGAAAATAGAAGGTAGGCAGCAAGGGGAGAGAGGCTTGAAGGAAGGCAGCAAGGGGAGTGAGGCTTGAAGTAAGGCAGCAAGATTGCTAGGATTAAATTGATTTTATTTGTATAAGTTAACTACACAATGTAGTTTACTTGTCTTAAGAAATGTTTAGTCAATCTAGATTGTGTTTGAACAAGATGTAAAGTTTAAGATTTGGTTCAATAAAATTTCATTTCTTGGGAAAAAAATCACTTGTTTACTTAAAAGCTAATGGGTCTTTGAACTCGACCCAAAATCCATAAAAACACAACCCGAAAGCCCATATGGCCCAAAAGAAAAAGGGTATAAATACCCAACCACCTACATTAAATGAGGGTAATGAAAATTAAATACAACCAGGCAGCTCAATTCTCCTTCTACATTCTAACCAAACATTAAATACTCTCAAAATTCCACAAAACTCTAGACAAAAATTACAAACTTACCCTCAAACGAAAATAAACCACACCAAATTGGCGACCAGAGTGGGAGCACGACGGTGTCTGAATATAGCATTCAAAACTATTAGAAAAACCAGTCCGAATGAATCCGGACGCACCGGAAGTACCACCAGTTTTTCTTGAAGTGGTGGGAGAAAATGATGAATATACCATCGAGGAACGTGATAGGTTAAAAGGCGAGATAGAAGCTCTGAGGGCAGAGAGGGAAAAAATGGGCATAAAAGAGAAGTCAAAGGCATCAGTTGCTCATCATACTAACAACCATAGAGAGCATGATCCATCGAAAACCCATGTAAGTACGAAGAAGACTCATACTAGCTCTAAAAAGTCTCACCGGTCTAAGCCGGTGGAGAGCTCTGATTCAGACTCAGAATCTTCCAGTAGCTCATCGGGCGAAGATGGAGTTGAAGAGTCCTTGTCATCCAGCAGTGATGAGGGCCGATCTAAAAAGAAACAAAAGTTGGTTAAGAAGTATTCAAGAAAAAGGGATAGGCATAAAAGTTTAAAAGGCATATAGGCAAAGGGTCATCTCATAATCGGAGACACATAGACCGGATGCTGGTGGATCCTTTTGCCTTCCATGATGAACCAGGTATCTTTGCAACTCCTAATGAGGATACCGTTTTCAGTCATGGCCGGAATTGGAGACAATCTCCATTGTCATCCAAGATCCTGTCCGGGAACCTCCCCAAGAGGTTTGATAGTACGAAAATGGAAAAATACGATGGCAGTAAAGACCCGGACAATCACTTGGAACAATTCAAAAATTTCATGATGAATTTCGATGATGACGACAAGTTGCTTTGTAGAGCATTCTCTCAATCCTTTACGGGGAGTGCCCTGAAGTGGTATAACAGCCTACCACAGGGGTGCATCAGAAATTTTGATACCTTCTGGGTGGCCTTCCGGAGGCAGTTTGTTGGAAGTAAGGAGGTGGAGGGCAATGGAGACACAATTATCCATTGTGCCCAAGAACCGAATGAATCTCTGAAGGAATATATAAGTCGCTTTGTAAACACCAAAAATAGGTTGGCTGATTGCTTCGAACAAGTAGCAATAGCTTCTCTAAGGCAGGGATTAAACCCTGGAAATCTTGCTGATTCAGTGACCAGAAAAAAGGCCATGACGTGGGGAGGTCTACTGAATCAGGTTGGAAAGCAAATTAACGTGGATGAAACAAAGAAAACTAGGGTGCACATGCAGGTGAGGTCTGCCCCGGCTGCACCAAACCCTAACCAAAATCAGTCCGGGAACAAGGTAAAGGAGGCCAGGCAGGGTCATAACAGAGCCAAAGCTCAGTCTCAGCCAGCTGCGCCTGCCCAGAGTCAACAATCTAGAAATAAGAGAGGGCCTTGGGTTCAACCGGAGTGGTTTGCTGAGTTAAAAGAAAGTGTAGCCACCATTTATGACAAAACAAAGGAAGAAATACACTATAAAAGGCCGGCTGCGCTACAATCTCCTAGGGAGCATCGTAACAATTGTTTCTGTCAGTATCATAATGATACTGGCCATACCACTGAGGATTGTATTGCTTTAAAGCAAGAAGTCCAGAATTTAATTGAAAGAGGAAAGTTGGGAGCATACGTTAAAAGAAGAGGAGGAAATAGGCCTGATAATGCTCATCGGGCTGGTACAAACAATGCAGGCACATCCGCTCCGGAGGGAGCTATGGTGATAATCGAGAGATTCGATGTAGAGTCAGAGTACTTGGACCCTAATCCAACTCGAAACAGAGTAGGTTCCATTGAGGAACATTGCAAAACAGTGTCCGGGCTTATTAACGTTTTTGAATCACTCATAATTTTCGGAGGGGATACCATGACATCACCCACTGCTTCTTCGAGGAAGAGGCATGTTCATACTTTAGATACCCAACTGGAGGGAGGCATGACTTCCTATCAATCGCAGATTCCATTTCCCTTCATTGTTTTTGATGAGGATGACCTGAGGGATAGAGCAGGTCCTCATGAAGATGATGTTGTCATAGGAGCATCCATCGGGGGCAATGACATAAGACGAATTTTGGTGGATACTGGGAGTTCAGCTAATATCCTCTTTTTAACTTCATACAAAAAGATGAAGAATCCAGCGGTAATTCAGCGTTCGAACAGGTCAATTGTGGGTTTCACTCGAAGCTCAGAAGATGTGATCGGGGAGTTCGAAGAGGAGGTTTTGTTGGGAAAGGGCCCTTTTAAGAAGATGGTTAGAATACTGTTTGTCTTAGTGGATTGTCCCACTTGTTATAATGTTATTCTAGGGAGGTCTTGGCTCTCTAGGATGCATGCAGTAGCCTCAACATTCCACCAATGTTTGAAATACGCTGTGCAAGGATAAGTGGGAGTTGTTCAGAGCAGCCAAAAGGTAGCAAGAGACTGTTATGCAACAACACTGGCTCCTCGGACGTTGGGGGCAGTTCGTAAATTGATGACCCCAGAGAGACCCCTGGAGTTTTAATACCAGTTGAAGAAGTCGAAACAAATTCTTTGGAAGAGGGAAAAAATGTTAAGATAGGGTCCAAAATGGCATCCGAACTAAAGGGTAAAATGTTGAAGTTCTTAAAAGACCATCAACATGTTTTTGCTTGGTGCAATGCTGATGTTACCGGAGTACCAGCAAATATTATATCACACCAAGTCTTCATCCGAAGAGACATAGCATCTCTGGTACAAAAGAGAAGAGCTTTTTCCAAGGAAAAGACCGATGTCATAGTTCAAGAAGTCGACAGACTTACCAAAATGGGGCACATAAAGGAGTCTCAATATCTTTTATAGACAGCCAATCCGGTCTTGGTGAAAAAAAAATGATGGCAAGTGGCGCATGTGTATCGATTTCATAGATCTCAACAGAGCTTGTCCAAAGGATTTGTACCCAGTTCCCCGGATTGATCAGTTGGTGGATTCCACATCTGGGAACAAGCTGCTGTCTTTCATGGATGCCTTCTCCGGATATAATCAGATTCAAGTTGATCCGAAGGATCAGGAGCATACTACGTTTGTTACTGATGAGGGCCTTCATTGTTACAAGGTGATGCCATTTGGGTTAAAAAATACTGGGGCTACTTATCAGAGGTTAGTAAACAAAGCTTTTGCTGATCAAATTGGAAGAAATATGGAAGTATACATCGATGACATGATGGTAAAAAGTGTGGACGAAGAGCTACACTTGACAGATCTCCGAGAAACTTTTGCTAACTTAGTGAAAGTAAATTTGAAACTAAATCTAGAGAAGTGTGTGTTCGGAGTACAGTCCGGGAAATTCCTGGGGTATATAATAAGTGAGCAAGGGATACAGCCTGATCCGGACCAGCTTAATGCTTTATTCCAAATGGAGCCTCCTCAGAATATTAAAGAAGTACAAAGGTTTACTGGGAGGTTGGCTGCGTTAAATCGATTCATTTCAAGGTCTTCAGACAGGTGTGCCCCGTTCTTTCTAACTTTCAAAAGTGCAAAGGGATTCGACTGGACTTCACAAAGTGATGAGGCCTTTAATGAAATTAAAAAACATTTGTCCTCCCCCAAGACTTTATTTAAACTTGTTGATGGAGAGACACTCTTCATCTACTTGGCAGTTTCCAGTTGTGCCATAAGTGTCGTATTGGTGAGGGAGGTAGATAATTATCCCCGTCCGGTGTATTACATTAGCAAGAGCTTGATAGATGCAAAAAAACGCTATCTGAATCTTGAAAAATTAGCATTAGCCCTGGTGATTGCTGCAAGGAAGATGAGGCCTTATTTCCAGGCTCATCCTATTATTGTCCGGACGTCTTTTCCCTTAAAAAACGTTCTTCAAAAGGCAGACATTTCGAGTAGAATGATTAAGTGGTCAGTGGAACTGGGGGACTTCGATATTGATTTTGGTCCTCGGACAGCAATCAAAGCCCAAGCTGTGGCTGATTTCTTAGTCGAATTCCATTCAGATAGGGATACAGAGCAAACAACTGATGTGAAAGATAAAAAAGTCTGGGTTGTCCGGACTGATGGTGGATCAAGTACTATGGGATGTGGTGCAGGGGTATGCTTGACCTGTCCGTATGGTGACAAAATGTACCAAGCTATATGTTTTGCTTTTAGGGCTTCTAATAATGAGTCTGAATATGAAGCTGCTATAGCTGGTTTAAAGTTAGCTCTTATTTGTGGTGCCAAAAGGGTCAAGTTGATGAGTGATTCTCAGCTTCTTATCCATCATGCGCAAGGTCAATCCGAAGCAAAAAAGGAGCAGCTAATACAATACTTACTTCTTCTCAAAGATGTGGCACTTAAGTTCAAGAGCATTGTTTATGAGCACATACCCCGAACAGAAAATGAACTGGCAGACTCCTTGGCAACCATGGCCTATACTGAATCCTACCCTTGGATTCATGTGATGGAGTGCCCTTCCATTCAACTCAGTATGGGTAAGGAGGAAGAAAGCCTCGATATAAAGATGAAACAACCTCAAGATTGGAGGTTTCCTCTCCTTCAATATCTCTCAGATGGAATCTTGCCCCCGGATAAGTCAATAACAAGAAAAGTAAAGTACAAGGCTCGTGGTTTTATCATCCTAAGAGATATTCTTTATAAGAATTCTTACAGTAAACCCCTCTTACGATGTTTGGGGGTTGACGAATCTCAAGTAGTGCTCTCCGAATTACATGATGGTGAAGGATCAGCTCACTGTGGATTCAGGGCTCTAATAAGGAGAGTTTTGTTGGCTGGGTATTATTGGCGGCTTTGAACACTAAGTCTTCCCTGGACTATCGACTTTGGTGACAGATAGTCCCTGGACTTTCAAAAGTCCGTTCGTAGTCCTTGGACTATCCAGTTTGGATAAAGTTAATCCCCTTGCATGGGTTGACTATCAATGTTTTTGACAGATAGTCCCTCACCTATTCATTTTCGATAAATTTAGTCATTTGACTTTCTACTTTTGATAAAGTTAGTCTCCTTAATAAACATGTGTATGGGACTAACTTTATCCAAAATGGATAGTCCAGGGACTACCAACGGACTTTTGAAAGTCCAGGGACTATATGTCACCAAAATGGATAGTCGGGGGACTACGAACAGACTTTTGAAAGTCCAGGGACTATCTGTCACCAAAGTCGATAGTCCATGGACGAGTTACTGTTCAAAGCCTATTATTGGCCCTCTATAATGCAAGATGCTAAGGAGTTGGTGAGGAGGGTTGACCCATGCCAGAGATATAGCAATGAAATTCATATCCCAACCATCCCTTTAGAGTCAATTTATGAGCATATACCTTTTGCTCGATGGGGGTTGGATTTGGTGGGACCTCTACCTATGGCATCCGGAGGACGCAGGACAATAATTGTTGCTATTGATTATTTTTCGAAGTGGATCGAAGCAGCTCCATTGGCAGGTACAACATCAAAAGCTGTCATAAAATTCATTTTATCCAATATCTGTTGCAGATTTGGAATTCCACAGAAGATAACAACAGAAAATGGGCCACAGTTCGACAACAAGGAAATGGAGAGTTTCTGTGCCTCTATAGGTATACAACATTGTTTCTCTTCACCTTTCCACCCACAAGAAAATGGTTAGGTTGAGGTGGCTAACAGGACTATACTGTCCGGTTTGAAGAAAAATTTAGAAGGGGCTGCTAGAAAATGGCCTAGTTATTTGCAAGAAGTTTTGTGGGCTTACCGGACTACACCTGGGGCTGCAACACAAGAATCACCTTTTGCTTTGGTATATGGGATGGATGTTATAGCTCCCATAGAAGCAACTCTCCCTTCATTTCGAGTTCATAATTTCTCCGAACACGCTAACGAGGGGGCTATCAGAGGTCAACTTGACTTGATAGAGGAAAGAAGAGTTAAGGCTCACCTTAGAGCTGTGCACTATCAAGGTTTGATGAGAAGCAGGTTTGCTTCCAAAATCAAGAGAAGGGATTTTCAACCGGGGGATAAGGTGTTGAGAAAGTTTTTCCTACACACTAAGGAGAGGCAGTTCGGTAAATTGGCTCCGACTTGGGAAGGACCCTATGTGGTCATTGAAAAACTTAAGCCTGGAACATACCGGCTCCAAGACAAAGATGAAAGAATTTTGAACCACCTTTAGAATATCGAATACCTCCGGTTGTACTTGGAATAAGAACTATGTAAATATTTACTTGTTTAAAAGTTCATGTAAATATTTGGGGGCATACTCTTTCATACCCTGGTGGCGCGGGGAGGTTTTGATGAGGTGTCCGGACTCTTTTATAAAATTTAATGCCTTCTTAAAAATTCGGAGTGTTGTTACTTAATAGTTTCTTATCAAATTTGTATTTAAACACAGGTCGAATTAAATTAAAGGAGTGATGACTACTTAAACATTTGTCATCGGAGAATTTAAACACTCTCTCTTTAGAATGTTTATGAAATAACTAAGGGCTGTTTAAACATTAGCCACCAAAATTGAAAAAACTATGAAAGAATGCAAGAGTTGTGCAAAATAAAGATACCCATTAAAACAACCGAAGTGCATTGGCCATCCAAGGACTTTAAATTGTCAAAACACACAGATCTATCCGGTCGAGGACCGGACACAGTTACAAAAATGCCTTGGCTATCCAAGGACTTTGGTTCAAACAAAACAAAAATGAAAAGATAATTGATACTCTAAGACTGAGCCTTTGAAGATGGCTCAGCCTCACTCGTTTTCTTCTTCTTGAGGTCATCGTTTTCCTCATCTGGACTCTCTCCGGTATTCTCCTCCTCATCGGATGAGTCAATGCTAGAGTAATCATGCTTGTCTCCATCAGCCATCGTGTGGAAGGGAAGGTCTTCATACTCTACATAAGTCCATAAGTCTCCCAGATTTCTCTTCGGAAACTTCTCGTGAAAGAGCAAGACCATGTCCGACTTCACTTTGGCATACATTTCCTCCTGAGTGTCTATCACATTGTTGGTATAAGCATCAATCTTGGCTTGGATTTTTGCCTCTTGCTCCCTTAGCCGATCAGCTTTTTCTTGTGCAGCCTTGGACACCGAGTCCTCAAGCGCGATCTTGTCATTGGTCAAAGTATGAATGACTTGGTCCCTGGCCTTCACCTCCTCTTTCAAAGAGGAGAGATCTCTCTCCAACCCGGACTGCTTTGCCCGAAGTTCTTTGATAGTATCTTCTAAGGTAGCTACCTTTGTGACCTAACCTCCTGGTTCTTCTTTAACTCCTCGTTTTCTCTCTTCAAAACATCAGCATTTTGGGTGGCAATGAGGAGGTCGTTGGACAGTTTCTCCTTGTCAGAATTAAAGGCAGTAATGATAGCTGACTGACCTCGCACTTGTTTCTCCAGACTAAGCACTGGCTGAATATTACTCAAAATAGAGTGAGTTATAACATCTCTTTCACTTGAAACAGTGAAAGACTTACCATTGAATGTAACGATGTTCGAAGTGCTTGGAGGGAGGTAGGGCCCAGCAAAATCATCTCTGGGGAGGTTTTCAAAGTAATGACCAAGCCCCTCAAGCCCTGTAATGTCGACACCGTCAATACTGATGTCTCCTCCTCCAACCTCATCAGTTTGAAAGTCACCAGGGATCTCTTCTGCTCTTGTTGGATCAGTAGGGTCAACATGAGGGAGGGGCTCCGGAGGTTGGAGAGAAATTTCATCGCCCCTAGAGGTCTTTTTCTTCTTGGCCTCCCTGTCCTTGTTTTCTGCTCCCCGTTTCCTATCTCTCTTAGGAACCCTTGGAGGTTTTGGAGATCCTGCCTCTTCCCTAGTGCTCTCATGCTCCACTACTTCTAGAAGAGCAGCATCAATCTGACTTGGAGCTGGCCCCTCTTGGTTTGTTGGAGCAGTTTCCTCCGCTTCGGTGGGGTTAGCTTCAACTGCACTGAGCTTGCCCTTAACTTTATTTCCCTTCATCTTACTTGGGGCCTTAGCTCTACCGGGCAGATACAATGCCCCGTCCGGTGCGTGTATTCTTTTGAGGACTACTTCCGGAGGGGGTGGGGTGGTAAGTTCCTCCCAGGATAAGTCCATCCGGTCGGCAGTGTTCCAGAGGTCGGACCTTGCAAGATTGCCTCCGGTAAAGGCATTGTGGAAGAGATTCCCCCACTTTTCAGCAGCCCAAGCATTTAGCTTGGTATAAGTAGCCTGCCCGACCTTCAAATGGTCATTGAAGTCTTTAGGCAGCACTGTAAAAAAAAAGACAAGACAAGTCAGGTAAACAAGTTTGATAAAATAAAAATGGGAATGTGAGGTGGGATTCTTACCATCGCTTTGCCATCTGCTGGAGAGGAGGCTCGGGTTGACTCCGGTTTTGATATTCCTCCCATTCTCTCAGGAATCACTCACGAACAAGAAGTGAGTCTTCCAATTTCTCTCCGACTCAAGCAGGTCATCCACTGCTTTGTAATTATCACCCATGTTGAAGTGATAGAAGGGAATGTGGTGGTTTCTGCAGAGGCTGGCCACAGCTGCAAACTCCTCTATTGGAAGAGGAATTCTGGATAGCCTAAAGGCCATGATACAGGCCATGAGGGTGTACCAAGCGTTAGGGCTCAGTTGACTTGGGCAGAGTTTGATGAGATGAAAATACTTGACTATCTTCGGGTCTAAGGGAAACCTCAGTCCCTAGTTGAAGAGCTTAGTGAAGAAAACTATTTCACTGAGCTTGCAGTCCATTGGTGTTTCTGGGTCTATTGCAATCCTTATTTTGATGTTCACAGGGATTCCCCACTTTGTTCGCATCCGACCCAGCTCGGATGTGTGTATGAAAGCATAGTTAAGTTTTTGCAAAGCTATCAAATAATTAACACTCGCCTTGTGGAAACAAGGTCCCACTTTTCCCACAAGGACCTCCGGTAAGTCTGGATGCCTTAAGCATAGTTTCTCTTTGCCTTTGTCCTTCTTGGCATCAATGGCCTCACTTGTCTGCACGGAGACTTCAGACTCAAAGGGAGATTCTTCAACAGAATCCCCCATCACTTCTTCCATAACCAGGGAGGGGTTTTCAGTTGTTTGTGGGTGAAGAGAGTTAGAGATTGTCTCAGCATGCCCTCCGGATTGTTAGGTTTCACTGGTTTCTTGTACTCTGGCCTCCGGCTGGGGCTCAGATGCAGTAGTTTCTTTTCGGAGACTTGAGCTAGATGCCTCCGGTTCGTAGGCTTAATTTCATGGGTGTCTTTGACCTTTTGTTGCTATTTTTTGCCCCTGATTTGGAAGGTGTAGCTTTTGAAGCCTGCCCTTTAACCAGGCGACCTCTTCTCCGATCAACTAACGTATCTGGAGAGGCATCAGAATCTGATCCCATGGCGATAAATGGAGAAGGCTTCTTAAAACGGGTAACTACTTGCCCTGGTTCAACAATGGGCTCTGATTCCTGAACCGGCGAGCCTGAAACAATTGGTGAAAGGCTGGTTTGGAACAATCTCTTCGGTTTAACGCCTTTTGTTGAAGAAGATCCCTGGTCAGGCTCTGTGCTTGGTGTATCTGGTTTGTCGACAGGGGAACTAGGAAGGCCTGCGGCAATGCACCTTTCTCGTTCAACTTTTTGGGCCTTTTCTAACTCTCATAAATTAAGCCACCCACCTTTGATTAAAGCGTTCCTAGTTGTGAACATAAACTCACACCGAAAGAAAGTTTTAGTTTTTGAGAGAAAGCTTTGAAGTTTAAACAGAGTAAGGATAAGAGGATGGTAAAACAGTAAAGAAGTGACTAATTTATAGTAAATGTGCAAAAGGTGCTTTGATACCTAGGAGAATTCGAAAGGGTTGCAATGATTAAGGACGGTGCTGATGTCATCCTTATTAAATGAAGAGGTTAAGAAGGTGGGAGCGCCGTTCTAGGTGAAAAAGCGGCTGGTGTGGCAAACCAGAGAGAGACATGTGTCCCACATTTTCTGGCAAAAAACCGTTTAGTTTCAGAGAATCTTTTCATTTCGGACTAAAATGTTACACAGTTCAAAAATCTATCCGGATATGGCTGTGACCGGCTACAGGCTATTTTTAGGTCTTGCCCAAGGCCTTTGAGCACCACCTAAAAAAGGGGCTACTGATGAGTACCGATTTTGTCACCACTTTTGGTAAGAGCCGGACAGGGGTAATTTGGACATAATCCATCTAACCGGACAGAGGTGATTCAGACAACCTCCACTGTCCGAACAGAACTAAAGTATTAAAAACATAATCACTTCATGATTAAACTAATCACTTGTTTACTTAAAAGCTAATGGGTCTTTGAACTCGACCCGAATCCATAAAAACACAACCCGAAAGCCCATATGGCCCAAAAGAAAAAGAGTATAAATACCCAACCACCTACATTAATTGAGGGTAATGAAAATTAAATACAACTAGGCAGCTTAATTCTCCCTCTACATTCTACCCAAACATTAAATACTCTTAAAATTCCACAAAACTGTAGACAAAAATTACAAACTTACTCTCAAACGAAAATAAACCACACCATAATTTACATACTTAAATCAAAACACATGTTACTTAAATCAAAACACATGTATAATAAAAAACCAGATAAGGAAAACATTATTATAAAAAAAATCGTAAAAGAAACAACTCGTTCATCATTAGAATATCATTAGAATGAATGGTGTTCCCGACAAGTAGTACTAATAAATACCTTACAAAATATGTATTGGAAAAGTTTAGAAAATATAACATTGATGGATATAATTTATATATTTCAATATTCTTTTATTAAAGTCATTTGATATTTTTTTCAACTTCTCCATAAGAGTTAAAAGTTGAATTAAAATAGTTATGACTTGAAATACCATATTAATAATTGTATAACCTAAAATTATTTTATCAATATAAATTTTATTAGCTATAAAGAGCGTTAAAAAATATCATATGACTAAAAAATTGAAAAAAAATTAAAAACTATCTTAGAACAATTTGTTCTAGAATTGTAAGAAAATAACAAATAAATTATCTTTATATTTTTGAAATCAACTTAAGCTTTTTATTCAAATCATTTATTTTATCGCTAAATGGTGTATGTTTTAAGTTTTTGTTATAATTTAAATAAGACGAACTCGGATAATATAAGATTAGTTAAAGATTAGTTAAGATATTGTTTCAACAACAAATTTAAATTTTAAATTTTTAGAAGTTGTAGTGCTTGTTATTTGATTTTGATTTGTGAATTTATAACTTATTTTTGTTATTGAAATCAATTGAAATTGTTTGTTCGTTTTAATTTGTACTTTTTTTAATCATCGATTGAGTTTACAGATGATGATTCGTGATAAATTTAAGACTAAAATATTGTTTTAATAAAACTTCAAAATAAAATGGAATTCAAGTTATGATATTTTGACTTTAATCCTCGTATAGTCTTTCGACTATTACGTTTTCTTCCATTAGTCATTTGAAATGGCTATTTCTATAAATTTAGTACCTACGACATGGTATCTTCCCTGGATTAGCCACGTGGAACTAAAGTTACTTTGACACTAGTTGCACACATAGTACTTTGACTTTTAATCAACCAAGACTTTTGGTCAAAAGCCATTAAATGGTATTTTTTAACCTTGCAATTAATCTATGTGGACCATACATGGTATATAACTCATAAGTGGCCAAATAAAATAGGTTCTGAATATGACAGATTGAATCTCTCATTGATTAATTAGCACCGCTTCAATAAAAAACATATTAAATTATCCACTAAAAGCATGAGACCTAATTTCGTATCAGTTTAACCTTAATATCCCAAAATTAGTTTCACTCATAATATTATAAGTAATTTAAGACTTTGACTTGATTCTCTTTGTTCATGATTCCCTTTAACCTAAACCTACTTTATAAATTCTCAACTTCAATGAGAGTGTTGTTGTTCTCAATTTCCTTCAACCTAAACCTATGCTATCCATTTACTCTACTGTTTTTCACTATCAATCTTAAATATTTATTCACCATTATTCTAAGACATGTGGGTAAAATTTGGCGAAGATGTGATGTGAAATGTTATCGCGGTGGAAATAAATCAATGGTTGATAACGCAAATCTAGATAACATCTTACCGATTTATCTTACTAAATATATGTATGTATCAGGTGATCCTTCAAACAAGTTCAATGTACTCAACTTCACATATCAAGTGTTTGGCTGCCAATATGATAATAGCTTAAGTAACATATTCAATATTAAAGATGCATTGTAGATAGTCATGTTGGTTGACAGACAAAAAGATCTGAAGATATACATTGAGTTTGTTCCTCATCTTGAAGTTATATCGCCCCCAAACTGTAGCGCATAAGATGTACCAATAGTAAAACTTTCCTTATATTCAAAATCTAAAAGTGATATTTAGATAATGTGGATGAATGTATGAGAAGTGGGGGTATGGGTGTTGGTG
The DNA here is from genome assembly GCA_036936605.1 of Limnanthes douglasii subsp. nivea. NCBI lineage: Eukaryota > Viridiplantae > Streptophyta > Magnoliopsida > Brassicales > Limnanthaceae > Limnanthes > Limnanthes douglasii. The sequence continues at coordinate 159,081,855 of JAUPFV010000005.1, read as the reverse complement.
TTGTATTAATCATACTAAGGATGTGGCTAATGATGATGATGGTTTGGGTAGTGGTAATGCTGATGTTTTTATTAGGGGTAGAGATGCTGTGTATGAGGTTTGAAGAATATGTTGGTGTAGGATGTGATGTGGATGATGTTGTTGGTATAAGATGTGATGTAGATGATATTGTTGGTGTAGGATATGATGCAGATGATATTGGTGTTCAATGTGATGTGGGTGATGTTGTTGGTGTATAAGGTGTAAGAGAATATATATACAAATAATGGAGCAAGTGATGGTCTCTTCACACCTGCAAATTCTGATATAGAGGGTGAAGATCGTGTTTGATGCACAATATTGATGAATTGTTATGCTATCAAAAGTGTTGAACTCTAAATAGGTCATAAATTCATTACAACAATGGAATGTAATGAGGCTATAATAAATTATAGGATCAAACAAAGAGTTAAGTCATTATGAATAAAAATGATAAATATGAGATCACGTGTGTATGTTTATCAGTGGGTTACCTATAGATAATGTATTGTAGTTCATTGGAATGTGGTAGAAAATGATTGGTGAAAACTTACTAGATAACCACACTTGTACACCTACAAATGAGAAATTTCAAACATAACTAGTATTTGGATTGCAAAGTATTATAGGCCTTAATGCGAAACATATATCAACAGGCGCACATCTCTTGTTGTATTTGTAAGTGTATATTTATTGGTGAAAATTTAAAAAAGTAAGGGATATAACGCAAGGGCTATAACAATCGCGTTAATTTTGATGAACGATAAACAACAATTTAGAAAGTAGTTAGATTAAAGTGGTGAAATTACTAGAACTAGTCATGCTTCTAACTGCTTTATTAAGCAACAGATGGAGTATTTGATAAATTTTATAATATGTGCTTGAGTGTTGTTAATAGAGGATTCAAGACATGTTGTAAGCCGGTGTGGCTAGATGGTTGTTTTCGTAATGGTTCATTTAGAAGTCAATTGTTAGTGGTTGTTGGTGTTGATGCCAACGACCAAATGTTTCTCATAACATGGGAAGTGGTTGATAATGAAAATAAAGAAAAACATTAGTTGGTTTTTAATTTTTTTACGCGATAAATTAGAAATCCAAATCAAAAGTGCATGGTTATGGATAAGGGATAAACAAAAAGGCTTAATGTATATATTAATGGATAATTTCCCTAACTCAAAACACAAAATTTGCTACAAGTATCTGTATGCCATTTTTTTAAACTGTTAGACTATAAAAGAGGATTTTTTGACAGCTACTAGAGCAACATTCATGAAACTGTTTACAGTTCACATGGAAAAAACGAGAAGCGTAAATTTAGACTCTTACAATTGGTTGGCTGGAAAATCAGCAGGGTAGTAGTCAACATCCCATTGTGATTTTGCGAAAAAGCACAATATCCAAACAAACAACCTAACCGAGATGTTTAATATGGTAATTATATATTTGCGGGAGAAATGAATGATAACAGCCATACATTGTATGACGCAACAAACAATAAAAGAGGATATAAAAGAAAATATATAAATGATACATGGGTGGGAAAACTATGATATGTTATCTAAACGAATCTGGATGTAAATCTGGTTGCAGCTCATATGTGTTTTGTTAAACTATAAATATGGACTAAGTATAAGGTTATTAGTGGTAATGGCCATTTTTTTAAGAATTGGATGCAAACATACCATACATTATAAAAGAGGTTTTAGAGTTGTGGCTAAAAACACTGGTGGAGGGGCTGTAAAAACTTATGAAGGTGGTGATATTGAGGCTGAAAACAGTCTTATTGGTGGTGTTGCTGGGACTAAAAACACTCTTGATGTTGGTGATCATGGTGCTAAAAACACTCATGTTGCCAATTTTTGAGTTAATGCGACAACGAATAGAGTTAAAATAATGGCTTCAAGAATTTCAAAAATTCTAGTTAGTTGTTTTCACGAATTTATTTTCTTCCTTTGTTGGTGGTTCTACTAATATTATTTATTGTCCGGTATAATAGGTTAGGATTTATGGTGCATGAAACACGATGTCAAATTTAAGTTTGGTCGTTTAAAATATAAATGTTTATTGGTTTCTAGATTTCGTGATTATAATATTTCATCTTATTCTTCTCTCTATAAGGTTCAAAGTTGTCTCAAGTGGATTTTTTATGCTTTATAATTGGTCTTAGCATGTATTGAATTATTGGTTTATTAGTAGTGGAGGTTGATGAGGGCAGAAATGCTCGAGGGGCATAGCGGACAAAAGACTAATTTCGTCGATATTTACTATATATTAATATAGTCCTTTAATTTACTTATTTTATTTGTTAAGTTAGTTTATTTTATTTTATTTACTTCATGAGCTTGGGATTTAATGATTTTCAGGTTGATTTTGTCTTGGATGATGTTTGGACATGTGCTCGGATCTTGTTCGGCCCATTAGGGCTAAGCCTTACCGATAAATAGCCTTTCAAAGGCATGTAATGAGGATTTAAAATTTATTTCTAATGTCACTCTCTCTCTCTCTCTAAAATTTAGTTTAAGAAGCTCAATTATCTCTCTATCATCTACGTAAAACTTAATTAATACCTTACAAAAATTATTGATACCATCAAATTGGCGACCATAGTGGGAGGCGCTACACAGGTTCCCGGATAACAAGATCCAAAACCTAGGGTGCGATAATGCACCTTTAGAGCACTCCAAATCATGAATCGTGAGATGAAAAACATGAGTGAATTAGATTCGAAGAATAATCTAGCCAAATACCATATACGAATATTAAAAACTAAGAACATCTGCTCATTCAAGATGAGCGAGACCAGCTACGATGAGAAATTTAGTATTCCCAAAGAGAAACTGAAGTGAACCTTTTGGGTAAAGTTCAACCAGAATTCAAAAAATACGATGTTCAAAAGGGTGTGAATGAACTAACAGTAGATACCGATGCTCCATATAGTCCAAAAAACGTTAGAGGGGTCATTCTCAAAAGTCCATCGCAAAAGGGAACGTAGAACCATAAATTGTTTTAGTTCTTCAAAGTCTAGTCAAGATTCAATATCAGAGTCTGAGGTATCCTCATCATCTTTAGGTAGTAATCACCATCATAAAAAGGTAAATAATTATCGTGATAAACATCATTTGAAGAGATTTTATAATCGATTTACGGATTAAATCAAGCATCGAAAGAATAAAGAACAGATACAGCGTCACGAAAGTGTAAGGATCATGAAATCATAGCATTTACCATCTCTTGATGGGTTAATTTGCTATTCAATCTGAACCGGGTATATTTTCCACATTTCATAAGGACCATTAGTTCAGCCAATGGCATAATTTGAGGCAGTCACCTTTATCTTCAAAGATTTCATCTGGTCATTTTCCCAAACAGTTTGATATTTCAAAAATGGAGAAGTTCGATGGAAGCAAAGATCTGGATAACCACGTTGAACAATTCAATAATTTCATGATGTATTTTGACGATGACGGTAAGTTGTTGTGTAGGTATTTTCCCTAGACCTTCAAGGAAAGTTACTTAAAGTGGTATAATCGACTTCTGCATGGGTCGATTGAGAACTTTGACATGTTCTGGATGGTTTTCCGAAGACTGTTTGTGGGAAGCAAAGAGCTTATAGGAAATATAGACACAATAATCCAGTATCGACAATTCGCTGACAAAAGTTTGAAGGACTATATCAAACATTTTCTAGAAACAAAAAATGGTTTGCAGAATTGCTTTGGACAAGTAACTAAAACTGCTTTTAAGCAATGGCTCTTTGCTGATATTGTTACTTAGAAAAAGGAAATAACTTAGGGAGGTTTGTATCACAAGTTTCAAATAATTATAGTAGAGGAAACGAAAAGATTAAAGTTGCATAGTCAAACAAGGAATAACTCTTCTGCCTCCCAACAGCAAACAACCACAAATGGTCGACCAAAAGATTCCTGACAGAATTCTCATCGAGCTAGGGCTAGCCAATACTCCTACAGACAATAATTTAGACCTTGGGTAAATCAGTGGGTTCGATTCAGATCACTTTACGACATAAAATAAAAAATTCAACCATTTATGAAAAATCAAAGAGCTTTGTACAGTTTTGAAGGTCACCGTTGATTCAAACTCTGAGGGGAAACTTGAATACCGAATTTTGTAGGTGCCATACTGATGTGGGGTATGATACCAATGATTTTATTTTCTTAAATAAAAAAAATCAAACTTTGATTAGAAATGAAAAACTTACCAGTTGGGAAATAGAACATTATCACAAATAGTAGTGGAAACTGCCGTTAGAAGAGAGATCATATAAACGACACTAAAACAAGAAAAATACTATGGTTATTATCGAACAATATATGAGTTTTATGAGGATTCAGAGTATTTCGACCCCGATCCAAATCAATGTCGAATGATAATCATAAGTGAGTTTGAAAAGAAAGGAAAGATATTCGGATTGTCCCAATTTTTTGAATCACTGACTATTTTCGAAAAAGATACTGTATTAACCCCTCCGAGTAGTTCTCAGAAGAGGCATATAGTTAGCTTGACAACCTAATTAGAAGGTAAAATATCTACCCACCTTCATCAAAATCCGATGCCATCTATTGTATTTGATAAAGATGATCTGAGAGATGTTGCGAGGCCACATGAGGATACTGTGATGATTGGGGCTGCAGGTGAGGGGGTGGAAATTTGAAGGATTTTGATCAACACAGGAAACCCCTATAAAGTTTTGTTATTATCCACCTATAAGCAAATGAAAAACCCACCGATCATTCTCTGGTCGAACTGAACTATAGTAGAATTTACGGGGAGCGATGCTGATATGGTTGTGGAGTTTGAAGGTGAGACCTTCATTGGAAAATGACCATTTAAAAAGGTATTCCGTGTAATTTTGTGGTGGTTGATGGTCTAACTCTTTATAATGCTATATTTGGTAGATCTTGGTTATCGATGATACATGGTGTCCCGTCAACGATTCACCAAAGTTTAAAACATGCAATTGGGGTAGATTATAAATATCAAATTTATTTAAATATATGTAGTATGAGCATGTGCCACGTGCCGAAATTCGATAGTTGATTTCTTAGCTACTATTTCTTAATCCGAAGTGTATCAATGGATCTTAACACAAAAATTCCCTTTGATATTAGTAAAATTTGAAGTTGGGACAAACATTGAGAAAAGTTTTCAAGTCTCAATAACAATGAATAGAGATTGGAGGTATGAGATTAAAGATTTCATTACTAAGGGAAGGTTTCTCATTGATAAAGTGGTTACCACAAATTTTTCCATTAGCATTCAAATTTTTGATAACCTAGATGCCATGATACATAATGTCAGGGTAAACCAAGCATTCAGACTAGCCTGGCTTGGGCATAGTTTTACCAATTCGAAATAGTTGATAATCTTTGGATCCAATGCAAACCGGAGACCTCAGTTCATCACATCCACATAAATGATTAATTTCATTGGACCATAATTCATAGGATTTTTGCCTTCTTTTAGTAATCGAACCTTTACCTGTTTTGGAAATCCCCATTTCTCGAGTAGAGCGTTCAATTCACTATTTTGGAAATATTTATAGAGGATTTTGTTAATGGACAAAAGATACTTAAGGATAACTTTTTGAAAGTTGGGCCATACACGTCCAACCAACGATGGGGGAAATACTTCTGCCTCTACTTAGATAGTTTTAGCCTTGCCACCTTTTCTTCATTTGGCCTTCAGAGTTTTCTTCTCGGCCTTTTTTAAAGTTTCAAAAAATTTCTTGGATTGATAAGATGTCCCCAAATGAGATTTCTCACTCATTTTTTATCTTCATGTACCAACTCTCTCGGATTAGATCTAGAAGGTTATGTCTGATGAGAAACATTACATTTTTTCTTGCTTGGCTATTATAATTGAGAATCGAGGGAGGACTGAGTCTGTTGGGTGAATTTCTTATCCCTGGAAGGTGGGTTTGTGTGAAATTTAGTAGTACTAGTCAAGTTTGGAGGCGAGTTCTCCTATGTATCGGAACCATAGCCTAAGATATAGATGGATGTTTATGGGTAGTAGCTCATTAGGATTATTTGGTCTTGAGAGATGACTTCTTGAAGTGAATGATTGGGTGGTTGAAGAAGATTCCAGTGGGATACCGTGTCTGTTTTATAGATAAATACCCTCGTATTAAATCGTTTGAGAGATAATAAGTTTCACTTTAGATGTGGGTAATCCAACAACCAACCTAGCTCAATTCTTTTCCTCATTTTTTAGATAAAAACAACCTATCGGTTAAAGTAGTTCTGGAAGTGAACATTCAAACTGAAAAAGATGTCACCGAATATTAAATTTATAGTGGTGTCGATGATGCAAGATGAAGAAAATGGTGTTGACGGTTAGCTTTGCGGTTGCAAGAAAGCTTAGATTCTCTCTCTACAAGTAAATATTCTCTCTCTAGAAATTTATATAATGAGAAAATGAGGGGAGAACTTTTGAAAAGAGATTGCAAAAAACCATTTGATTTGTTCTAGAGAAGTGGAAAAGTCACCAACGACTATAATTTCTAGGGGAGTGAAACTGTTTCCAACGGTTGATATGCCTCACCTATTATAAAGAGAAATTGCGGGTCTAATAAACAGACGACATGTATCTAGGGATGCATCTGGTTAAAAGTCACAAGAAGAATATTATCAGTATATATGAATGGCTCCAATGGATAAATTAAGGTTATTTCTCTAAATAGTTTGAAGTAAAATTTGATAGGGTGGATTCAAAGGGGTATTCGACCCAAAAAGAATTTTGTGAGGACTAAGGAGGATATCTGATGATGGCAGAAATATTTGAGGGCCACATCAGATAAATGAATAATTTTGTCGATATTTACTACATATTAATTTAGTCATTTAATTTATTTATTTTATTTTATTTTATTTATTTTATGGGCTTAGGATTTTTAGACTTGCAATTGATTTGGGACCGGATCATGTTTGGACATGGGCTCAGATCCGGTTCGGTCTATTAAGGCTAAACCTTACTTGTATATAGCCTTTTAAGGGCATTTAATGAGGATGAGAAATTTATTTCTAATGTGAGACTATCTATCTAAACTTTAGTTTAAGTAGCTGAATCATCTATCTATCATCTCCCTAAATTTTATTTTATTTTTATCTTATTACACAAATACCCTACAAACATTATTGACACCTTCAGAGGTAGACATGTACTTTTCTTTGTTAGGTTAATTAATTAAATAGATAGATGATTCTATATGTTAGATAAATATATTAGTGGTTAATGTTGATTCATTTGCAATAATCGATATGTCTTGGTATGCATTGAACTATTGCTTTATTGGTGGTGAATGCTGTGAAAATTTGGCTTGGTTCATTTAGTATGTTTTTCTTGGCAGCCTTGGTATGTTTTGCTAACTAATTTATTGGTATGTTATGTTATCAATTGTATTGGTATATTTTACTTACTTGGTATGTATGTTTCCTTTTATAATATTGTGAAAATTTTATTTACAAAGAAGTTAGTGGAACCTGGATTCCAACAATGGACATGCAATAGTATTAAATAATTTGAAGTATAACAAAATATAAGCTAAAAAGAGAGAAAGAGGACCATCAGGAAGTTCAACCGCTACTACCTCGCCATCAAGTGAGAGTAACATGTGAAAAAACTGGTTGAAGTTGAAAACTTTTTTTTAAGTGAAATATTGTTTGTTGTAAAGCATCCAACCTAATTTATGCTTTATAGAACTCTATTTTTTAATATAGTATTTTGGTACCATTTGTATGTAAGAAGCCTCAGGCTAATTTTTTTAAAATACTTTTTTGGAAACACTTGTATGTAAGAAGCCTTAGGTTAATTTGTAGGCTTAAATATTTTGGATAGTCAACTGTTACCAAAACTTGTAACTGGTGGTGTAATGTTTCAAATTATTGTATGTAAGATGCCTTTTGTTAAATTTTATCCATTGAAATTACTGTTAATATAAGCCTTTGACTAAGTTATCTCCATAAATTACAGGTTTTATTAAATCTTTAATGAGTTACACACATTTATTCACAACTGGATTACTATAATCCCAATTATAAAATTAACAATCATAATTTCATTATGCACGTGAAGGATTCAATCAAAGAGAAAAATCGTATTGAAGTCGAAGGAATGTGTATGCAACTTGGCCAAAGTGACTTTAGTTCCACGTAGTTGATCCATAAAAAAGACTAGATCTTAGAGACTAAATTTATAAAAATCTTCAAGTCAATGGACCACGACCAATCATTTTGAATTTGATTTGTTGATCTAAAACTAATTCTTGTTATCGAAATCAGTTTAACTTTGTTTCAATTTTTTTTATTCTTAGAGCATTTCAAAATTCAAAATTTAGTCACAATTTAGTTATGATATTTTCATAAGGTTGAATGTTAGTAAGAAAATTCGCTTTGTAACTAGTTTGTTTTCTATCATAATAAATTTATATTATTTGTTCAATTAAATCGTCCAAACACCTATGAAGATTACTTCCAACCTTATAGATTTTATATGCAAAATTTTGGATGTTATTCACATGATCCTAACGTTATTTGAAAACTTTCAAACCTCATTTGTAAGCTTCCGTGTATTTTTTACATGTTTATAAAAATCATTCATAGTTTCGATATGTAATTTTCAAGTCACAAGACGTTATTCTCAAAATTTTGGATGTTATTCACAAACCGAAGGATATTATTTGTAAACAATAAGAGTTCAATTATAAGTTTCCAAACTTTTATCGCAAACCTTTGGACATTATTTATAAACCACCATCGGTAAACCTTCAAATGCTATTTTCAAACTTATGTTGTTATTTACAAACTTTTAAATGTTGTTTTATACCTTATGATGTTATTCACAAGATGGATGTTATTTTTAAGTATTTAGAATCTAAATATGTTATTCGCAATTCAAATATCAATTTTTAATACTTGAAACACTATTCAAAAGATTCTAACATACTATTCGTAAACCTGTGGATGTTATTTGCAACTATCATATTTCATTCAAAAGTTATTAACGAATCTCTATATATTTTTTTAAGCCTTCAGGCATCATATATAAGTTTTTAGATTGTTATGTGTAAGCTATAAGTAACTCATCAATAAAGGTATTGCTGAATGACTATATGTGCATAGTTGGATCCATCGTTACATGTATAAGTAAGAACTATTAGCACTCTCTCGGTGAAGCTTGTGTCAAACTGAGTTGTAGAAACGTCAACTTGTGATTGTTTAATCGAATGGTATATATGCTTATCTGAAGCAGATTGGTCTGAAGCTAGATAGTCTAACTCATTTTGATCTGAAGCGAGCTAAACTGAAGCATAATTGTCTGAAGCATGAGATTTATACCAACGAATGTTTTTTCTAGTTGTTAGGTTTCCTATTTAATTGGGTCTCATATTTTGGTCTTCCTACATTAGTTGGATTTCTTATTAATTAGATCTGCACTATTAATTAGGTTTTCTATTTATGAGATTTCTTATATTAAGGTATTGTGAGTTTATTCATCCGATGATTAATGATATTTAATCTAGAGCATTTGATGAAGAATTAAGGTTTCTCTAGACCTATAAATAGAAGAAGTTTTGCTATGAAAGTGTTCGATGTGATGAGTATTGTGAGCAACGTATTTCATGAGTGAGAGAAATAACTCTAGGTCTTTTGAGAGATAGATGAGGTGAGAGATAAACACTAAAGATAGAGTTTCTATAAATCACGTTATCTTTGTATCAACAAGTGAGTGAACACTTTAAGTTTGAGAGTCTTTTTGTAATCTATTGCTTAAATAAAAGAGTGTATATTTCCCGTAGATATAAGATTATTTCCACAATCCAAACCACGTTATTTTTTTATCTTGTGTATTTAGTTTTATTTATTTTATTTGCTAATAATCTCGAACATTGTAAATTGTTCTTCTGAATCATCGACAATCATACTTCAGTTTTTGTTTGGGGGAACACAATTTTTCCCAATATCGATGTTAGTTTAAGCTTCTAAAAGTTATTTACAATAATCTAATTTTTTTCTACGTATGTTTAAATGTTATTTGTAAACCCCTAATTGTTATACGTAAAATCACAACGTTGTTTGTAAATTTTTGGACTCTATTTATAATATTTTATATATTATTTATAAGATTTTAAATAATTTTTTTATTGGTAGATACATTTATTTTATGTCTAAATTGTAAGATATAAACTTTTCATCGCTAAACAAATAGCAATGTTATAAAAGATATATGAGCAAAATGTTATGGAGTGAAGGAAGAAGTTTATAATAATAAAATGAATCATTCATTCAAATCAGGATTCGTGTCAATGATAGGTCCCATCAGCATATGTTTAAAATGTTTGGAAAATAGAGCATGGAAAATAGAGCATTTATCTTTTAGTATTTTTTTGTTGAGATAAATTTATTATTGATTGTCAAATAACTTTTTTAATGTTGTTTGTGAGACTTGATATATTATAAACAACTTGAGAAATTTAATATTATTTTTCCAAAACATATATTTATACCTATAAAAGGTGATCAATAATACGGAAAGACTTGAATGGTGTGTCAACTCATGTGAATATGTTGCTTAACATTCATCATCACATTTTTGGAAAAAAATTACAAACACTATTATCGAGTGTTAAGTCTCATAATTAGAATTAGGGAAAATAATAAGTAATCGCATTTATGTTTTTATTTTATATTAATAAAATTGATTTTTTATTGTTAGAATATCTCTTTTTGTGAATCCTAGAAAACATTTAAGTAAGATGTAAGATAATCTAAAATTACTTAGATGTTATTTCGACAAAATTTCAATTTTATAAATTCAGTAAAAAAAATTATTTAGGATATTCTCATAAATTATAGTGTGTAATTAGATTTGTTGATATATAATTGGTTTTTGTTTTCAAAATATATATTAATTGTTTGTTAAATTAAATTTTAATTCTTAAGCATTTCATTTCTATATTATGGATATAATTTGAGTAAGATGATGTATGATAAATTTAAAAGTAGTTATGAAAATGTTCCAATACATTTTTAAAATTTGATGAAATATTAGTAGGAAATTTCTCATAAGTATGAATCGTCATATTTTATTTTGATATCACATCAAATTAAATATAATAAAAGCATGGAAAACAATTTAATCTTTAATTTAGATTCACCTAATCAATAAATGAAAAGAGATTATTCACTCATTTGCATGCAGTTATCCATCTTGTGTTTTGTTCCCTTTTGTTCTTTAGCAATTCTGTAAATAAATTTGAAAGAACCTGCAGAATTAAGTTAATAAAGAAAAGGGGTTGGTTTTCTAGATATTGTAGGAAGCGACGGATTTTTGTTTAGGGTTTATGATGATGAAATTCATAAACCTAGCCCATTACATATAGTCTTTACAATGTGAGCCCCAACATTGTAAATCTCATCCTTTAATATTTCATTGTGTCCCAGGACGATAACCCGATAAATTTATAATTCAATTTATTCACTGATTTATTAATTCACGCTTAAGTGTTGAGATTTGGGACCTCTTCTTCAGAATGGCCAAATTCAACCCAGTTACCACACTTGAGCTCATAACGCCTTTTCACCCATAAGTCAAATTTAGTTAATTAAATAATTAACTTGATTACTTTTAATTTGGACTTCCTTAAGACAATGACCGAATATGTTTATTTAGCATGCCGGTTTAAAAATATCTAAAATAAATATATTCCAACAATCTCTCACTTGGACAGTCACATGATAGTCAAGAATACATATTAAACTTCAACGGGATCGCTTTATTCATTGTCAATGGGGAAACGATACAACCCCGTATATGACTGATAACAATAAAATACTAAATACTTCTTTCTTGTAATGTGAACAATATGATGCAATAATCATCGCATTACCATTATTAATCAATTACTTGGGTTAATTATAAAGTGTGACCTAAGAGTAATATAGCTTGTAATCGTACATATCGACTCTTAAATGGTTCTCGCTTTTGGAGATCCAATACATTGCATATATCAATAAATATTTACAAGCATATATATTTCAATAAACTTTAATGTGCACAATACTGCAAAATATAACATCAGATCCTATTACAATCTCTCTCACTGAAACTAACAATCCTCTAAATCAACTAAACCCATATTGATGGTGTGTCCCTAAAAACCTTAGGGGAAAATGCTTTTATTAGAGGATCGGCTATCATGAAGTTTGTGCTGATGTGCTCTATACTTATTTGACCCATCTGTACTCTTTCTTTAACAGATATAAACTATATGTCTATGTGTTTGGATTTAGCCGAGCTCATGTTGCCGTTATAATACTGCACTGCGGAATTATTACAATATAACCTCATGAGACCTTCAATATCTTGTATGATGCGTATTTTAGTAACAAAATTCTGCAGCCACGGTGCCTGGTTCGATGCCTCAAAGCACAGATATGTTGTCATGGTGGACGATGCAATAAGTGTGTTTTACATTATTCCACGATATTTCACCTTCAGCTAATATGAATATGTTGCCTAGTGTGCTATTTATTGTATCCACGTATCCACAAAAATCCGAGTCAGAATACCCAATTATCTCTAGTTTATCCGACTTCCTATATATCAACATGTGCCCCTTTGTTTCTTGCAGGAATCAGAGTAACCTTTAACTGCTTTCCAGTGATCCATGCCTAGGTTACTAACATATCTCCCCAACATATTTACAACAAAGGCAATGTACAGACTAGTATAAAATTAACCATACATTAAACTCCCTACTGCCAAAGTATAAGGGACCATTTTCAATTCCTCAATCTCAAGTTTTGTCTTAGGACATTGACCCAAACTAGTCTGCCATCCTTTGTTATGGGGGTAATGAGGGGTTTGCAATCTTCCAATCCGTAACATTGTAACACACTTTCAATGTATGTCTTTTGTGATAAGCCAAGAATACCATGAGATCAATCTCGATGTATCTGGATTCCTAACACAAAACTGGCATCAACAAGATCTTTCATATCAAACTTTTCTAATAGAAATCTTTTTGTACTGTGTAACAATTCCTTATTGTTCGAGGCAAACAATATGTCATCCACATATAATATATAAAATATTAAATTAATCTCATCCAACTTGTGATACACACAATCCTCAACCGAGTTGATCTCAAAGTCAAAACCGACTATCACCTCAGGGAATTTGTGATACCATTGACGAGAGGCTTGTTTAAGCTCATACATGGTTTTCTTAAGCCTGCAAACCAGATATTTTGAGTTACTTTTTACAAAGTGTTATGGTTGTACTATATAGATCATTACCTCAATATTACCATTGAGAAAAGCGGTCTTAGCATCCATTTGATGAAGCTCAAGGTCAACATGTGCAACTAATGTTATTATTGTTCTAAAGTAATCCTTCGTTGATACTAGAGCGAAGGTTTCTTTAAAATGAATCCCTTCAGGCTGAGTATAATATTTCATTATAAGACGTATTTATGTCTTTCCACATTACCTAGGGAATCGTGTTTGGCTTTGTAAACCCATTTACAACCAATTACATTTTCCCTTTAGGTAATAGGACAAGATCCCATACTGCATTGTCATGCATCGATGTATACTCATCATGCTCATGAAGATATACTATAAATTATGGAGCTATAATAGTCTTTGTTTCTCTAGTGGACCTTTTTAACGACACTATTTCCTTTTGTTGCACTTCTTGAGGAGGTAGAGTTTGATCATTATGAACGATGTAATTTTGATTATCTTGAGGTTCTTGTTATTCTACCTGAACCATATTAGTATCATGGTGAGAATCCTCAAGTGGAGCATCAGTGTTGATTTGAGAATTACCTTGTTCTAATGGGACCGAACTAATCGGCATTACAACCCAATCTTCTGATACCTTAGTATCCACATTAAAACCTTTATGAATTTCTATGGATTATGCCTCAAAATCAACTTATGTTCTCTTATTTTTTTTCCCTAAACTCGACATCCTCTTGAAACTTGGCCGCTTTTGTCTCAGATATTATACTAGTGAGAGAATCATAAAACTTAAACCCCTTGGAATGTTTGGAATAACCTATGAGGAATCAACTAACTTTTATTAGGTCCAGTTTCTTTTCTTGAGGGTTTTAAGGCCTCGCCTCAGCTGGAAAACCCCAAACATGCAGATGCTTTGAATTGGGTTTACGTTCGTTCCAAAACTCATATATGGTTTTAAAAATAGCCTTAGTGGGTAGTTGGTTGAGTATATAAGCGATACATTTGATGGCTTCCCCCCAGAGAGATAATGGTAGAGATGAGTGACTTATCATGCTTCTAACCATATCTTTGAGTGTTCGGTTTCGTATCTCATATACACTATTTATGCGAGGTGAACTCGACATTGTATAATGAGGGACTATTCCACACTTCTCTAGGTACTACGCAAAGGGTCATGTACGTTGTTTACGCAATCCATCATATCTAACATAGTATTCAAAACCACGGTCTGATCTAACGATCCAGAGTTATTTTTCAACTTCGGTTCCAGAAGCTTTGAACTTGTCTAGGGCCTCATGATTTTCTTCTTGACCAGACCTTGATCCGGTCATTTGTCATATGCCTTCCGCTTAGACCCTTCCCCTTTTGTAGATGTAATCACATCAACCTGATGTGATGTGCCTGTAAGTTTACTCTCCTCTTATGTAATCAACTCATTGATATTCCATTTTTTCATGTGCAATTATAGGTGGAATGGAAGTACTTAAACCGGTCTAGCAGCAAACGAAATGTGTATCCCACTATGAATTCTTCAGGAAGGTCTAAATCGATTGCCTTAAAATTTTGGCCAATCATTGACATTTCCAAAATGTGCTCACGAATTTTACCTTTACTGGTATACATTTTGGTATTTAGCTCGATGAGCAAACGCTGCATCTCTTCCTTCTCATCTTTCACAAAGGCTTTCTCGACCTCTGCGAGAAATACCGAGGAAGTGGTAGCACATTTAGGGAAAACCCTACGTAATGCTACTAGAATCCCATGTAACAAGAGCGTCATGCATGATTTATTTGACTTCTCCCACATTTCATCTGCCTTAGTTTCCTCTGGTGTACTTTCCGGACTAAGGGGGGATGCTTTAGGAGTTGACAGTGCATGGTCATAATCATGTACAAACAAAAACATCAACATATCTTCCTTCCACCATTGGAAGTCCGAACAATCCAACATAGGTGGACGGTTCTCCAATAGATTGTAACCAGTGGACACCATAATAAGAACAAGCAACACACAAAGCACATGTAACATCTTGACATATGACTGAAAACATATGCATGAACATGACAAATACATGTAAAACATAAAATTCCCTCATAATAGATATCAGAAGGCAAATCGTACTAACTTGCAATTTTATGAGTTTGAGAAAAATACCATGATCATTATTTTAATTTTTTAAGTACTAATGAAACCTTTTGAAGGGCTGATGTCATTCACTTAAATTAAAATAACCATAATTTGATTTTCTTAAGTACCGTTGAAACCTTTCGGATGGTCGATTTCACTAAATTAAAATAAAAAATTTAAATGATGAATTTAATTTATCCTAAGTACCGATGAAACCTTCTAAAAGGTCGATTTCATCTACTAAAAATTAAAAACAACACAAAGACCATTTTTAGTGATTTTCTCATTTTCATGATTAATTTAAACCCAAACGGGAACCTTTTGAAAGACCGATAATACTTGAATATAAATTAATCCTCGAACCTTTCGAATCTTATGATCCATAAAAAAATTAATTTAACCTTCTGGAGGACAGATTAAATTAATTTCTTAGTTTCACCTACCGGTCTACGAAACCTTAATCATGCATCACCATTTAATCGTTCAAGCATATACAATTTAATTCACAAATAAACATGCAACAATTAACTTGACAAACACATCATATTTGTGAAATAAATCATTTCATACATTTTAAATTAGTTAAAATAATTAATCGAAACAAATATGTTCCCGACGAATAGTATTTTCAAAAGAAAAAAACTATTCATCATCCAAAAAATACTGTTCACATTCCTAGAAAAAAACAGATTGTGTAACCTTTTCTGATAAATAGCGTGTTTGATGAATAATGTTTTTTAAAAATAAAAAGATAATTATTCATCCTCCGACAATATTGTTCACACAATGTTCATATTCCGGAAAAAATACTGTTTACGACACTGCTACTGCTATCATCGCGGCAACAGTGGATTGCGAATTACCTCACAAGTTGCGGTGTTCATCCACATCATCAGTAGTTCGATGGCCATTATGAACATCACCGAACAACCTTCGATCAATATTAAATCAGGGTTTGAGCCGTCGATGAGCCGTTGGCCCAGTATTTTGAATTTATTTAAAATAGAAAAAACATATATTCACATATCATGCTTTTGAATCGAATAAAAAAAATCAAGCTTTTCACACAGTTTCTAAATCCATGCTTTACAGTGAAACACACACACACACACATATATATATATATATATCAACATACAACTCGAGTATTCTATCGAATGCAAAAAGGATTTTGTAGGCTCTAATACCAATTGTCATATTTGATTTTGATATCGCATCAAATTAAATATAACAATAATGTAGAAAATAATTAAACTCTTAATTTAGATTCACCTAATAAATAAATGAAAAGAAATTACTCACGGATTTGCATGTAAATATCCATCTCGTGTTTTGTTCCTTTACGTTCCAGAGCGATTTTGTAGATAAACTTGAAAGAACCTGCATAACTAAGTCAGAAATAAAAAGGGTTTGGTTTTCCAGACACTGTAGAAAGCGACATATCTGTGTTTAGATTTTAGGACAATGAAATTCCTAAACCTAGCCCCTTACCTATAGTCTTTACAATGTGAAGCCCAACATTATAAAACTCATCCGTTAATATTTTATTGTGTCTGGGGACCATAACCCGATAAATTGGTAGTTTAATTTATCTTATGTTTATTAATTCAAGCTTAAGTTTTTTAGCCACCTTCGTCGTAGTGCCAAAATTCAACATGGTTACCACACTTGAGACCATAACTTTTTTTCACTCATAGGACCAATTTAGCTAATTAAAAATATAATTTGATTACTTTTAATTTGGACTTCCTTAAGAAAATGGCTAAATATATTTATTTAGCATGTCGGTCCAAATCATTGTCGGTAAAAAAATATATAAAAAATGTCGATTATTCAGCATGTCGGACCAAATTATTTGTCGGTTGTAACTAGCTATTCTTATCAGAACCGATTCAAATTGTTTGTTCAATTCAAAAATTCAAAAACCTTCAAATATTACTTACAATTTTTATATACATCAAACCTGTGGAAGTTATTCACAAACCTTCAAATATTATTTATATGTTTTAAAATCATATTTGTAAGCTTCTAGACATTGTTGGGAACGTTATAAATATTATTCACATGTTTCTATATGTAATTTGGAAACCTTAAGGTACCATTCACATACTTTTTTTATTTTATCTATTGAACCTCACGATGTTATTCACAAACCTTAATATGTCACTTATAAATTAGCAAATGTCATTCATAAATATTAAGGAATCAATCGAAAACCACAAAGCGTCATTTACAAACCGTTATACACCATTAGTAAACCTATGAACATTGTCCAAATTACCTCAAGTTGTTTTTTTTAAATATACAGACGATACAAGCCCATGGACGTCATTTTTAAAATTTATATGTTGTTCGCAAACTTTCATACCTCATTCAGAAACTTTCAAATCTCATTTCTCAATATTAAAACTTTATTTGAATTTTTTTTAATATTGTTTAAAAAAATTTAAATATAATATTTGTAAACACAGAGACATTATTTGAAACCTTCGTACGTCATCCACTACTTTAAAAATTTACTCACCAAAAACATCAGATATAATTATTTATAATTCTTTAAACATCATTCTAAATGTTTAAAGATCATTTGTAAATCTGACATCTTTATTTATAAGACTCCAAACGTTATATAACAACTTTTTAGTTGTTATTCACAATTTTTTAAAAGTTATTTTCAAGCTTCTAATATTTGTATTTAACCATTTAGAATTTTTTTTTCATGCATTTTCAGATGTATTGACAAATATTTAAATGTAATCGTAAACCACCCAATGTTATTCATAAATTTTTGGACGCTATTCAAAAGGCTTTAAATGTTATTTGTAAAATTTTACGTAATATATGCGAACCTTTTTCTGTTATTTGATTGTCATGTATATCTCAATAATTGGATAACGTCAATTTATATAAAATTACTTTTAAAAGTTATATAAATTTATTTTAAAATTATATTTTAAAAAATGGATTGTTTTGAAATTTATTAAAATATCAGTAACTAAAATGTAAATATATTATTCTAAAACTTTAAATCTCTAAATCAATACTTGAATAAATAAAATTATAGCAAAAATTTATTGACGGAGAGAATACTATGCGAGAAGAACATGTATTCTACCCGGTAAATGAACATCTGGCCGATGTCTTTAAGTGTCGTGGAGGTAAATTAATAATTAATCTTTTAATTTATCTACTCAAGGCATAATTTGCATTTAAATTTTAGAATTTTGGTATGAATTTTTTTTAATAAAATTTTAAAATCTATAATTATTTCTCCAAAACACATTTTCTTAGCTACGAAGAGTAGTGAAGAATAGTAAAAATTATTGAATTGTGTGACCGTTCTTTATACGAATGTGTTAATAAGCATTCATCTAATCATTATATATATATATAACAGACCATTTTTTTTTATCTGAATCCAATTTAAATATTTTATTTTATTTTATATTTCTAAGCATCTTATTTTTAGATCTTAAATAAAATTGAGGTTAGATTATTATTTTTAAAAAAGATTTAAAATTCAATAATAGATTAGTTGTGATATTTTTATAAGTTGGAGGCTTATAATTTAATTCGTTGATTCTTAATCTGGTCTTCAAATAAGTCTTTTAATTTTTGAATGGTTGGTTGATTAATAATGATATGTTGACTGTGATGAGGTTTACAAAATCAAAATACATATTCATCTCCCATGTTGTTATTAAAGTCTATCTTGAAAATATAATTCATTTTTATTTGATGTAGTCAAATTATATTTTTAATTGTATTTTTTGCGATAAAAAACGCAAAATGATTAAAATTAATGATTATATTAGTAAAATATTTATCGATGCAAAAAAATGTTTCGGTCTTGTGTGATTGTTTAAAAAAATACTTTTAAAATATTATACAAAAGCTTAATGTCTTGGATCGCTACACGTAGTACAGTAATCTAAAGCACTATGATATCTGTTCTAAATCATGATTTGTTATCAAATCATAAGTTTTTATTGACTTTCTTAGCGAGTTCTAAGTGGAGTGTCTATTATATATTTTAGTTTAATTGGATCAACTAGTCTTTAACCAGGATGCATTATCAAACAAGTTGCGGAGTGCGGAGATTAATGGGTGGAGCAGAGCCCCTAGCGAGGTCCATTCGCTTAGCGAGGTTGTCGGTGCCACTAGGGTATAATGCTTTAGGACTCTAACGGTCAAACTGAGTTTATTGGTCGAAATACGTAGATATTGGGTTCTCTTCAAAAACGAAATCACACATAATATTTATTCATTTTCTCTGTTGTAGACAAACACCTCTGATTTTATTGAATTAGAATTTTTTGAAAAACCTTAAAATAATTTCAATTTGTTCGATGACAATCTAGCTAATCACCTATTCTCACGAATTATTACACTGAACTATCAAATTTAACCTTTATGGCTCTAAAATAAAAACTGAATATGAGGCAACAATAACAGATCTTTCGATTGACAATTGTATAGGACATCGAACAAATAAAATAAGATGAATATATAGAGCAGGAATTTGAGCTGTTTTTTTGAATTCTGAACCCATATATTGACGCGTTTTTTTAGCTCTTGGTAATTATCTACTGTACAAAATAAAAATATCGGCCTTTAAAAATATGATTGATAATTAGAAGCGAAATAAAAACTATTTCAAAACTTAAAGGGTTTGATTTATAACGATAACGCTAAGGATTAAGATTTAAGAGTGAGGGACATAGGTTCAGCTTTTAGTAAAGGGCGCATGATTTTCAATTATGAGTCAAAATGTAACAGATAGTTCAAATAATTATTATTTCGGTTTCATAAATCAAACACGGCGATTAATTTGTTAATATAAAATTTTAATAATTCAATGACAACTCCAGTGTCTAATTCATTTTTAAAAGCACGATTTTCGTTGGAGCCGGTGCTCATAAGTCATAACAATAATAGGTGGGTCCATAATAGTTGACTCATGTCCAGAAATAATGGATGTCTGTCCATTTTTTACATGTTACAACACGAGATAAATAACGCGTGTTAAATTATTAAAAACACCCTATAGATTGTTTTATTCTCCAACGCGTCTTAAATCCTACCCGATAAACTAATAAACCAATAAACTAATCTTAAAATGTAATAAAATGTATTTAACCTAAAAATATAAGTATCGACAAAATCAAGTTTTTTATTACTTTTTTTAAAATTAAAATAAGATAGACCCGCCCTATTACACTATCTTTTACATTTTTTAATGAAAATAACAGTAGAAAATAAAGGGCCTAATGCCAAAAAAAAACGCCGCCATTACTAAAATCATTCTCTTTCAAACTTGACGAATAAAAAATCATTAAAGAAACTTAAGAGACCATGACACCAAATTTGAGAAGAAGAAGATGAGTCTATTGCTAAAGTCTGCACGAAAGAATTGCAGGAACAACGAAGAATCTCCAAACTTTTTGAAGAATAATCGCCTTGAGCCGATTAGGGATAAGGTTTGTTTCTAGGTCTAAATCAGATTCTTTTTTAGAGTGAATTTCGCTATCCAATATGTTGCTACATTATATTCGCGGTAGATATGAGAGATTTTCATTGTAGAAGTAATCAGTAATCAACAGCATTCGATGATACAGTTGAAATACCAAGGTGAGTTTCCCTTTAGGATCATCTGAACAAGTAAGATTGAGTCAGTTTCTATATCTAGGAGCGTTATCCCTTTACTCTGACAGAGTAGTAGCCCGTCTGACAAAGCTTTATACTCTGACACAATAGCAGATTACTTACCGTAAAACCTCCCATAGCCAGCCACAAGATTACTTTGATTATCTCTAATTAGTTCTCCTCTAGTATTACATCTAGCACCGTCAGTGTTTAGTTTATATCTGGTGGCTTTCGAGAGTTTCCATTTCAGAGACATGGTTATTCTGGGTTTAATCATGTGGTTTATACAACCCAGATAATGGGAAATTCCTGTATCTCCCCCCCCCAGTGCTTACTTTTCAGCATATGAGCTTGATCAAACCCAATTATATGTATAACTTGATGAATCATAGAGTTGGTAGATGTAGCTTGACCCAAATGCTTCATTTTGTTTCGAGATGCCCATATAATCCATGATATAACAACATGTAGTATTATTTTGATATGTGCGTCTTTTGTCGATGAACAAAACCAAGATTTAAGCATCTAAGGGAATGTCATGTTTCTTCTGATAATAATATTGAACATAAAAGCAAATAAAATCCAGACTTCCCAAGCTTTGATATAATGAATAAATATGTTATTAATAGTTTCAATATTTTCGCAGTGATGACACTTTGATGCCATATGAAATCCTTTTCTCTGTAGATTGGAATCGGTAGACAGTCATCCATTGATAGATCTCCAAACTAAGAAATAACATTTTTAGGTGTAATCGAATTCCAAGTCTTTATGAAAAAAATTATTTGTTAATTATGTTTAATTAACTTCCAAGTATCTTTAGTGGCGAGGTTTCCTGACAAGGACAAAACCCATTTGATAGAAACTTTAGAAGATTTCAGAGAGATTTTCTTGATATTTTCAATTGTTGCAGTTGAAAAAGTACCCCGAAGTCTGTCCATTGATCATTGCATATCAATCTAGTAATCTTTAACTTGAGTAGGGTAAGACCAGGATTTGCCATCAGTAGTGTTAAATAAAATGAAAAGGTTTGTAGAAGCCCAACGATCAAGCCAAAAGTCTATAGTTCATTCCCAACATTCTAGTAAATATATTGAAGCCATTAGCCTTGCCCGTAATGATTTATGTTCCGTGAAGTTTAACCATAACTTTTAGGAGAATGAATCATGAATATCTTCAAGTTATCTTAAGGTTAAGCCTCCCTCTCCATAAGGTCTGTAAAGTTTAAGCCAAAATGCTCATGACATATTCTGCTTGCTCTCTATAGAACCCCACAAAAATCTATTGCAAAGGGTGTTAATACGTTGAATTGTAGTTTTAGTCAAGGTTGAATGTTGAAGAGTGTAGATAGGGATAACAGTAAGAACTGATTGAACTAAGGTTAGACTTCCACCATATGATAAGTGAATATTGTTCCAATCCCTTCTTTTGATCTTACTAAAGATGATCTCAAAGTTACAAACTTTGTTATTGTTATTGATAGTAGACCCAAGATAAGAATAGGCAGATAGCTGTGAATGAACCCCAGGATTTGTTCAAGCTTTTGGATTTTAGAGCATACCATTTTCTTAGGCACAATGATCTTCAATGTTTCATTATTTATTAACTGCTCAGATCTTATTTGATAATGATTCACATTTTTTTTATTTTTTTTATAGCAGAAGCTTTCCATTGCAGAAAACTATCAAATCATATGTAAACGCCAAACAAGCTACACATGTAGTTCCTCTGTTCTTGAAACTCGGTCAAGGGTCCAGGTTTACTATATGCTTTAGACCTATGACCAAATACTCTTCAGCAATTATAAACAAATTAGGAGATAACAGATCTCCCTGTCTCAAGGCTTTGGTAGATTTAAAGTAGCCTTTCAATTCCCCGTATATAATGATTGATGAATGGATATTGTTGTTGTTCTTGAAGATAAGCTTTTGAAATTGATCTTTAAACCCAAAAGTAGACAAAATCTTCATCAACAACTTATGTGAGAGCTTATTTAAGGCTTTAGATATATCTAGCTTCAGAAGGACATTGTTCTCTTTAGTTTTTTTAATTCAAATCAAAACATAGCTCCTGAGTGATTAGAATCTTTTCATGTATGCTTCTATTCTTTACGAAGGCTCCATGTTCTTCAGAATTAATTTTAGGTAATAGAGCTGAGAGTCTATTATTAATGAATTTAGAATAAATTTTGTTAAACATGGTAGTCAGACTGATAGGTATAAAATATTTCTGACCCTTTGGAGAATCAAGTTTAGGGATCTGACAAATAGAAGTAGCATGAACTCCTGAAGGGATATGGCTTCCTCTAAAGATATTTCTAATTGTATCATAAAGCTCTTTCTTATTTATTTCCCAGCAGATTTGAAAGAAATAACCACTGAAACCATTTGGTCATGCTGCTCCATTTGAATTAAGATATTTAATGGATATAAGAATCTTCATTAACATATTTTTGTCTTCAAATGTAATCAGGTTAGGGATGATGTTAGAGAGATCTTCTCCCTCTTTGTGGTCAGGGGGGATCAATCAATAAAGTCTTGAAGAATTGTTCAGGAGAAGATTTAATAGAAGATTGGTCATTAAGCCAATCATGACCATCTCTAATTCTGATAATCTTGTTCCTCTTGTGATTTTTTAACAAAGTTGTGGAAAACAGTCGTGTTTCTATCATTATCCCTTAGCCAACTAGATTTTTCCTTTTGATCCCAATAGCTCTCCTCTCTTGCCACTAGTTTTAGGTGATTAAGTTTTGCTTTTTCTAGCAGAGTTTTGTCGTTGGCAGAGTTAGATTTCTGATAGTTAACCTCATGAAAGTTGATTATATCCTCTATCGACTTTAAGTCTTCAAAAACATTCCTAAACGTATCTTTGCTCTAGAGCTTTAAACTAGTCATTACGATTTTCATTTTGGTCCAAAAGACTTGAATAGGATTGCTATAAGTTTCTTTTTCCCAGGTCTTTTCAACAAACTTTAGAAAAACATCATGTCTTGCCCACATATTAAGAAATTTAAAAGAAGATTTGATATGGCCT
This sequence comes from Limnanthes douglasii subsp. nivea, assembly GCA_036936605.1. NCBI lineage: Eukaryota > Viridiplantae > Streptophyta > Magnoliopsida > Brassicales > Limnanthaceae > Limnanthes > Limnanthes douglasii. The sequence continues at coordinate 159,057,763 of JAUPFV010000005.1, read as the reverse complement.
GTATTGGAATGGATTTATATGCTTATTGGACTGCAATATGAACATGTCTTAACTAGATGTTTTATGGTAGTATTGTCAAAGTAGTTCAACCAAACAAGTATTATATAATACCTGATCCAACCTCTTCCATTTTCTGCCATTAGACCACGTAAACTTGGAACCATAGTAGCCAACATCAATTAGATGACAATCAATATTCATGTTGCTAAAATCATATATACTTGTAATTCAGAAGATAACACATGATAGATTTTCATCAGGGTTTATGATTGCATTGAAATCTCCCAAGACTAACCATTCCATAGAAGGGTCATCTACAGATCTGATCCAATCCCAACAAAGGTTCATTTGCTCTCTTTTACATTTTCCATGAAAAATTGTTACTATGAAATCTTTGTCAAGATTATGGTGCTTTACATTCAAGTAAAACAGTTGTTCTTCGTTTACTAGTATATCATCAATGAATTCAGCGTTGCACATAACCCAAATTTTATTAATTGTGTTACCAATAGACCATGTATAACCCAATTTCTTAGCAATAGAGCCCAAATGAGTCTGTGAGATCATTCGCTCATGTAAAGCCATGAAACTATCATTTTCAGATCGTTTGAGTGATTCCAACCTTCTCAATGTTTCTTTATTGCCCAGTCTCATTATATTCCAATTTATGATGAAAATTATCCTCTGGATGAGTTGCTGAAAGGTTTTAATGCATTTTTTATTGGCATAAATTTGGATGTTAAAAGAACTTTTGGTCTCTTTATTTTCTTCTTTACCACCTTCTTAAAGCCTCTAGTCTTTTCTGAGTTACTAATTGTGGGAGAAGACTACAAACTTTCTATTGCTTCTTTATGTGGAGAAAAAAATTCATTAAAAGTTGAATCGATTTCTCTGATAGTAGAAAAATATATTATTTTTCAATGATTTGAAGAGTACTAATGATTTCAGAATCAATGGCTCTGATTGGACCACTAATTGAGTTCTTATCAGAGAGAGATGTCCTACTTTTTCTAGGTTCAATTTTTTCAGTATAGGGATATTTTTTATCTTTATCTTATGTTCTTTGAATATCTGACTCTTTAACTTTTTTTGTTGGTCTTTTGTAGAGGAAGGCTTGACAATCACAGACTTGAGTTTCCCATGTATTTATTCTTGAATAAGACTCAATTTAGAATTAAAATCAATAAACGTATCTTCAACTGGTTTATGGTTTTCTTTTATAAATTATTTTTTATAGTTATTTAAATTATGCCAAATGTGATGATATTAGATGCAATACTCTGGCTTAGAATTGTAGACAATCTTTTGCCGAAATCCCACTTTATCACCAAATCATATCCAAATCTTTTCTTTAACCTCTATAGATAAATCCAGTACTAGCCAAATCTTGCAACAATTGAACCTAACTCTATTTTAGGTGGAATACAGACAGATAAATGAGAACCCAAAGCCGTTCCAATGACTCTAATTATATCATCGTTAAAAATGTAATCAGGGAGGTTGGGTAGAGAGATCCGGACAAGGGTTATGGAGCATTCAAAGTTAGGATTAAAGTAAGGCGTCCACTTGAGAAGTCCCATGATTTTTTATCCAACTAACCTAACATTACGCTTCCAGAGTTTATTTAAGTCTTCTTGGCAAGTGAATTCAATGAATATATGTCTATAATCCCATAAAGAGATATTGAATTCACCTGAAAAATGAAACGTTCCCATAAACTTCTTGATAGTTTCCATGTTTGGTTTACCTGCAGTGAACTTGCCGATTAAAGTTTTTCTTGCAATTGTCTCTAATTTTCTTCATTTTTCTCATCAAATTTGATACATATTTGATCTTCCTTCTTGATTATTGAATAGTTTTCATGGTTGAAATATTTTGTCTTTTATTTGAACAAATCAGCAAACGATTAGCGGTTTGAAAAAACATTTACAGAGATTGGCTCACTAACTGTCGTTTCAAATGCTGAATTGGTTCTGACGTTGGCTAAGTTATAGAAAATTGTAGATTGATGATTCTTGAACGTCTGTTTAGGTTTGGGTAAACTGTTTCCAGTGCCTCCAGTATTTCCAGGTTTCAGAGGGGGGGGGGGGAAATTGATATCATATCTATTACTTTCATGATATGTACTTTCAGGAGATGGAGCCGATTTAGAAGATAAATGAGAGGAGATTTCTCCTCCATGATTCCTTCGACTCCGATGAGATTAAATGATCCGGAAACAGTTAGACTAAGACTCTGTTTCTCACCAAGAAACAAAGCATTAGATAAGTATTTTAGTTTCTAAGAGTATAGTTAGGGTTATAGTAGTTAAAGTTAACTAAAGTGAAATAAATGTATCAGTTCTTTTTTAATCTTAAATTTTAATGTTGTTGATTGTTTAAAAAATATCAAAACATATTTTTTACAACCTAACATATTGATGTGCATTTTTGGTAAAATAAATTTTTTTATCGATTTTTTTTTTTAAATTTATAACTGTATTTTATATATTTTAAATATTTATATTCATATCTAAAATTTAAACATAATCGTGGTTGTTTTTACATTTTAATTTTATTAGTTTTTAGACTGGGTTTCAAACTATAATATAATTAAAAATAATATTAAAAATTCAATAAATAAATTAATAAATAATATGAGAAATAAGATTTAAAATTTTAAAAAATGATATAAAAATTGAAAATAAAATTAAAATCTTAAAATAACATTTATTATCTCCAATTATATATGCTCAAATATTTTTGTATAAGAATGTTTTTCGATGATAGAAGTTGATAAAAAAAATGAGAGAATAGTGAGACAATAAAGCAAAATAGATTAGTCGAGAATTTTTAGAGTGAAAGAATAGTTAACAAGGCTTGATTAATAAAACAGAGTGGGGCTCGAAGTGAAACAAAAAGAAGAAATCATGGTAAAAAGTAATGGAGAAAAAAGATACGAGATATTAAGACGAGTGAAGTTAGTTGACGAAAAAATAGGAAGTTAGTTAGTGAGCAAGATATATGGAGAACGATATTTTAGGAGATAAATAATAAATTTGCAAAAAAATAATATAAGAAGCCTAATGAATGAGGAATTTGGTAGTATTTTGTTGTCAACACTTTATTTTGTTTGCCAAAGCTTGCATTCTTTATAACTTTGAAGCAAAAAGTTCATGTCAAAATGACTATCTTTCAAGCCAAACTACCGAGTCGGTTATGACTGGACTCATAAGAGTCTTGAGGTGTGATGGAATTATATTTAGCTTAGTAAAAACTATGTGCCGACCTAAACCTCCCTTGAAGACAACAAGCTCCATTTTTTCGAAGAAAATAGAATACAAATATAATTTTTTTATTTACTGTTAGTCGTTTATCTTATAAGCCTAATGTTCATCCAGTTTAAGATTTACAAAAATTTCAAAAGTTGCTTTAAAAGTTGCTTCGGTTGACCGTGAAGTTATGGAAGTAACCACCATAATATTTTAAAATATCAATAAATGACTGTTGCTTCTAGCTTAATATGTAAAGAGATTATTCGGGACTTCTTGTTTCGGCCGTTCCAAGACTTTATTTGACATTAAATATGTTTATCAAAATTCTTATGTTCATGAATCTTTATTTGTCTTGGAATTTTTTTGCTTTGAGTTGACATTAAACATGAAACATCAAATTGATGAGTGTATTTAAAATTGAAATTGTCACGTTTTGGAGAATGGATAAGTCACTTGACAAGTATTGCGTTCGTGGAGAACTTTTATCACTTTGGCGCAGGTCTCTTTTCCTCAACTTCAATCATTTTGATCGTTTGGTGTGTTTAAATTTTATCCACATATTTACAAAATAATATGGACCATTTATTACATAAACAAACCTATATGTAATTTATTTATTTATTTCATCAAATATCATCATTCTTCTTATTTTTCATCTTTTTTAATCTTCTCAATGCTCTTCTCCTCGAGTTTTTTAATTACTTTTACTTTCTCCTCATTTCTTTTGATTTTTTTAAAGATATGTTTCCTTTTTATTTTTTTTTAATTTAAATTCAAGAACAGTTGAAACCACGAATAGGCACTTGCGTGATGTAGGCGAAAAATGTTATGATAGTCACAACTAAAGAGACAATAGATCGTTTGAAGAGATTTTTTCTAACTCTTATCAAGAATGATATGATTATGATCCGGGTTTGGAAGTTTTGTGAGGCTCTTGGTAACCATATTTATTGATGCTTAGAATTCACAAATATTGATACCATAGTGATCTTTTGGTGTAGCAAATCGAGGTACTTCTATTTCTGTATTGTTTGGTTCTGTTAGCGCTATAATTCAAATTAATTGAGATTTTTTTTATGGTGAATGCAAAAGTTAGATCTTCTTCTGCTCTTGCGAGGGTGCAAAACGGAAGGGTCTTCAAAGACTAAGAAAATATCTTAGAGAACCCGTAAACATGGAGTTGATTGCAATAATGTTTCTCTCTCTGTAGTCTAAAGAGTACATATACATTAACTTAGCAGAGTTGACCCATTAAATTATGGATTAGAGAATTTCATAAGGTATGATCGTTTGGCTGTCGAAAGCGAAAAATAATCTTGTTAATATTAGAGGTAATGAACTAGTAGTTTTTACATTTTTGTTTAATATAAGGGTTTAATTTACGGTGAACCAATATCCTTCTTGTATTCTTCCAGATATTTCGCATGTACCCCAGCCAGTTGGTGCATAATGAATGGACGATCCTGATTGCTTCAATTATTTCTTTCAAATTATTGTTGAAGTATCTTAATGTTAATGATTTCCGACTATTGATAACATCTGGAAGATACTTATATAAATTTTCAGAATCCCCACACGCCCCTTGTTAAGGTGGTTAAACATTTTCATGGAATAAGTGGCTGAAGTTTTTTACCATTTAGTTGCTTTTGTGCATTCAAGGGATGTGTAAACTTATCTTCATTTATCGGAGTTGGCCACAAAATAAATAAAGTTGAGCATTGATGTGAGTATTTGTTGTATTCTTTCTTTTGGTTTCTGCCTCTATTCTTTATTAACTATGTTGTTGCTATGTAAAATTTGTTTAATGTTTTTGCATTATTACATCAAGCTTTCGAGAGTCTTTCTCCAATAATTATATATTTGACATTTTCTTAAAGTTGTAATTAAGATTTGTGAGAGCACCTGAGAGGTGAAAATTGCTTCTACCGGAAATAATAACATTTGAATATTGAAGTCTAAGCTAGAGACGGAGCAGAAAAATACTTTAATGATGAACTTCAAGATACCAATGGAAGTTTTGGTACGCATAAAAGAAGTTTTGTACTATCGCAAAAGATGATGCGTAAGTTAAGTAAGTTAAATTCCTGATAGATGTTCATTCCTTCGTTGTAACAACAATTTTGGATGAACTGGAAAAATATGATGCAAATCTTAAAAAAAAAGTTGAAGGAAGGTGAATGCCGAATGGATAAAAAATCATTGAAGGAAATGAAAGCTACCGGAGGATTGTTGATTGTGATAATGAGATATGCTTTTGAATCAAACATAATTCTTGAGGTCCATAGAGCATTCAAAAATATGATTGAACTATTTTTAAAATTATCTAAGCACATACCATAATATATTACTTGGAATAGTTATTTTTATAAGGCATTTCAAATTGAATTCGAGATTGTAAATAATGTTGTTCACTCAACGATATTTGAGATGTCGCTACTCTTCCGCCTGTAATTTTTATTGAAGGTGTTAACGCTTATGCTACAAAGGTTGAGGCAAAAAAACGAATATTCTACTAAGCTAAAACTGGAATTATTTGCATTATAAAATTGAAAAAAAATATTTTCATGCTTCGTTTTGTGAACTATGTTGAACTTAGAATTATTGTTTAATTTTCTTTAAAATAATTTTTGTTTTCTCGTTGTTGTAGATTTGTATTTTTGTTTATTGCAAAACAAATATTTTTAAATCCAAATCTTCAAGTTTGAGGTATTTTGCTATATGCGTTTTTTTCTACTGTTTTATTTTTAATTCTGATTTTTTTATTTAGCTTTCGTTTTTTTAATTTAGTTTTTTGTTTTTGAATTCTAAACAAAGTTCCGGACAATGGATATATAGTTGTTTAACTGTTGCAATTTTGGTGATTAAAATGTGGTTATATCTACAATTTAGGAAGAATTTATTACATAACCGGTCCATTCAAGTTTTATCGTATCGTGAGAGTTTTTTTTCATTAAACTCTTAGACATTTTTCAATTTGAAAAAAAAAAACATATTGTTTAGATTTTGTTATTCCAAATACAAATTAGTTTTGAAACTAATAAAAATATTTAAATCATAGAAATTAAAATATTAAAATTTTAACAATAAAAATAAAAATAAAAATAAAAAGCTAGCTATATTCAAAAATAAATTTTTTATTTAGTTCTTGTCATGATCCGCACAAAAGAGGATTAAATAAAACCCGGAAAATAGGTAAATAACATGACTAATAAGAAAATAACGGAGATATACGTAGCATCCAACGAGATGTTCCAACATTTGCATAAACAAAAGAGAAAAATAGAAAAGAACGGTGCATTGTTTTGGGTGTGAATCCCGTGACTCTGGTACTTTGGCATTAAGGTAGATCCCAAACACGGCCTTATGAGTATGAGTAGAGGTGTCAAACGGTTTGAACCAGCACCAACCCGCACCGTTTAAGTCTGAACCACGGGTTGCAGTCCTGGCGGGTTGCGGTCTCGGCGGGTTGCGGTCCTGGCGGGTTGCGGTCTCGGCGGGTTGCTCTTATGCGGTCCTGACGGTCTGGCGGTCCTGCCAGGTTGCAGTCGTAATGGGCCAGTTTCACAGTTAAACCGCCAGTTCAAACCACCAGACGAACCATTTAAGAGCCGTTTACCAGTTCAAACCATCAGCCAAACCATTTAACCATTTAAGAACCGTTTATCAGAATATATTATAATGTTATTTAAAATTAATATGTAAGTGATAATTGAATCTAATTTCAATAATTGAGTTAATTATTCTATTTCATGTATTTTAATTTAAATATGTTATCATTTTAATCGAAATTTTATAATCATCAATTATATTTTAAAAAAATAATTGTAATTTGATTTTGATACGTTTGAATAATATATTATTATTAAATAATATATACCTATTAGACATATAATTGTATTCTAATTTTAAATTATTAGGTGATTTGTATATTGTTTAGAACCGATTCGGAATCGAAATAAAAAATTATTAAAAACATGCTAAAACTAATGTATTTTAAATATAATGCCGTAATAAATCTGCGATTGTAATTAACAAACAAAATTGTTTTAAATTATAAGAGATTAATTTAGGAAATATATATTTTTAAGTTTTTTTTCGACAAATATTAATAACTAAGTTAGTAGTATGTCTTTAATAATTAAACATTTAATATCAAAACCAATCATAAAAAAATAATAAAATATAAAAGCCGAATAATCAATAATTAAATAATATATGATCATTGACAATGTGGATAATCTTAGATTACTTGGGATTCTTTTATATAGATTGACACTTTCATCTTCAATGGTAATTATCGATGTGGGATTCTTTTAAACAAAACTCGAGTTTTGTTTAAAAGAATCTCACATATATAGTTAGTACTACCATTAAAGAGGAGTTTTGTTTAAAAGAATCCCACATCGATAGTTACCATTGAAGATGAAAGTGTCAATCTATATAAAAGGAGGCACTAACACACCCTCTCACTTACCAAGTCTTGGGCAACTACTTGAATGCCTAACATGGTGGTTAATAGTTAAAAATTTCGAATTGAATACCTAACATGGTGGTTAATAGTTAAAAATTTCGAATTAATTTTTTTAAAGTAGTCTTGGGCAACTACTTGAATGCCAAATGCCTAACATGGTGCCTAACATGGTTTTTAACAATTAAAAAAAAAATTAAAAAAAAAATTAAAAAAAAATTAAAAAAAAAAATTAAAAAATTCTCAGGTCCGGACGCCCGGACCAGCAATTCGGACCATCCGGACGTCCGGTCCGGACCATCCGGACGTCCGGTCCGGACCATCCGGACGTCCGGTCCGGATGGTCCGAATTGCTGGTCCGGGCGTCCGGACCTTACGTCCGGATGCCCCGGACCTGACGTCCGGACCATCCGGACCGGACGTCCGGACCATCCGGATGGTTCCAAAAAAAAAAAATCGTTTTTTTTAATTTTTTTTTTTTGGTCTCCTCTATTTATAGAGGAGACCCCAAATCCACACTCATAAATTCATATACTCCTCTCTACGTCTCTCTAAATCTCTCTACTTGTTCTAAATATTCTAGAAAACTCAAATTTCTTATTTTACATATTGTAGTCCTACTTTCGGAATTGTTTGATTTTTTTTTTTCGCAAATTGTTTCTATTTGATAAAAACACTTAAATAACGTTGGGATAACATTATAATAGCTCAATTAATAGCTTCGTATAATTTATCAAGTTATTTAATTGTTATAGTAATTTAAATTAGTTCTTTTAATTCTAATTTTATTAGTTGTTGTTAGTTGTTATTGCTTGTTGTTAGTTGTTATTGCTTGTTATTAGTTGTATTAGTTGGTATTAGTCTAAATTTAGTTTTTATTATTTGCGATATTAATTAGTTTCGATTAGTATTTTATTGCATATTTAAAAAAAACGTTGTTTTAAGTTTTAAAATGCCTATAAATCGTAGACTTACTAATACTCACCAATCCGCTAATTTTCACTTGTAATGAATGATGTTTGTGATAACCAAAACAAATTAATGCTGACCAAAATGTAATAATAATTTTATAATCATTATTAAAATTACAATAATAAAATTCAAAATTTAATATTAAAATTATAACAATATAACTTGTAATCTTTTACCATGATAAAATATGATTTTGGTTTAAAAAATAATAAATAACATTTGTAATATTTAAAACCAAATCACAATAATAATATTCAAAATGTAATATTAAAATTATAACAATATAACTTAAAAATAATAAATAACACTTGTAATATTTAAAACCAAATCACAATAATAAAATTCAAAATGTAATATTAAAATTATAACAATATAACTTAAAAATAATAAATAACACTTGTAATATTTAAAACCAAATCACAATAATAAAATTCAAAATGTAATTTTAAAATTATAACAATATAACTTGTAATATTTTTGTATGATAAAATATGATTTTGGTTTAAAAAATAATATATAACACTTGTAATATTCAAAACCAAATCACAATAATAAAATTCAAAATGTAATATTAAAATTATAACCATAGAATTTGTAATATTTAAACATGATAAAATATAGTTTTGCTTTGTATTAGATCTAAAAACATAATAATAATAATAATAATCAAAATATGATAATAACATAAGTAATATTTAAAATTTTAGACTATATAATAATTACAACACTTAAAATATTAATAACCAAAACAAATTAATATTACCAAAAATGTAATAATAATTCTATAATAATATGCAATATCTCAATATTTTTTAAATATAACATTTTGGTTATAAAATAAATAAAATCAGCATAATATTTATCAATAAACCGCCGGTTTTTTACAAATAAACCGTGGTTTCGCAGTCTCGCCAGGTTGCAGTCCTGCCGGGTTGCAGTCCTGCCGGGTTGCAGTCCTGCCAGGTTGCGGTCCTAGCGGGTTGCTCTTTATGCGGTCCTGGCGGGTTGCGGTCCTGGCGGGTTGCGGTCCTAATGGGCCAGTTTCGCAGGTAAACCGCCAGTTCTTAAGCAGGTTGTCAGCTTTGAACCGTGGTTCCTGAACCATTAGACACCTCAAAGTATGAGCACACTACACTACCTGCCAGATGAGGCTTTCTCTGTCTTTTGAAAATAAAGCAAATTGCCAAAAGAAATCACAACTCATCAATTTATGAACAACTTGCTTCTTAGTTGTGTTTGTGACCTTAACCAATTATGAAGTCAAAATCATTTATGAACCCAATTTTATTTTTATTTTTATTTTTACAAATTTCGTTAAAAATCGAAATTAAAGGATTCGGATAAGAATCGTAATCTTCGAGTTGTCAGATTCTTATTTTTATATTTTTTGTCATTTAACAATTGTTTGTTGGCTTTAATTGATATTTGGGCAAATGGTTAAGATATGCCAAAACTAATAAAAGTTAGGTCCATGTCCACTATGATGATACTGAATTATGGTACTGGCCATCTCGACTCGACGTACTATAATACTCGATGCAGTAGTAGTAGCTAGAGAAATGACATTACTACTCGTAGAGGAGAAATGATGACATATAAGAATAAAACCAATAACTTACTGCAACTATTATTACTACTGTAATACTTATTTTTTTGGCATTTTTTCATAAAAAGTAGTAAAAATAAATGACTTTAAGAGATTTTATAAAATTATATAGGTATCATTTTAATATATTATTTTTTACAAAATGAAAATTGATTATTATTTTTTTAATACGTTTAACAATTAAAAATATATTAAAATAAATAAATAAGTAAGTTATCAGGTTTTGAACAGTAGTTCATCCATAGACTATAGATTTTAGTGACAAAATAGTCCAACCGTAGTTTTTGGACTATATGGTTCAGATAAAGTTAGTCTTGCATCGGTTGATTAATGTAAAACTGTTACGTGTCACCATACTCAATAGAAACTTGTATCACCAATGGTCATCGATTTTAGGTCGAAGTTCAAATGTAGTCAAGGTTAAAGTCAATCAATCATTGGTGATACAAGTTTTTTTATTAAATATGGTGTCACGTAGCAACTTCACATCAATCACCAAATGCGAAAGACTAACTTTATCCAAACTGGATAGTTCAGGGACTACCATCAAACTTTTGAAAGTCTAAGGACTATCTGTCACTAAAATCGATTGTTTATAGGGATAAAATAATGTTCAAAACCTAAGTTACCACATAAACTAGTTTTTATTGGAATATTTATGGAACGATATGCTAAATATATATTTAATGGTAAGTCCAATAATAAAAGTAATCGAATAAATTATATTATATATGATGAACCCAGAAAATCCTTAGGTAAGTTCAGAAGCGGAAATGTTCGTAGGAAAGGACCTGTCTAAGAAATGTTCGTATGAAGTGACTGTAATAACGAAATCAGTGTTTTGTAGAGAGAGAAAAAGACAAAAAGAATAAATGTAGCAATAATTAACTAATCATTAGCTCTTTTCTCCAAAAGGGAATGTCCTTTATACTCCCTCCATTCCACAATAAACGTCGTTTAAGGTTTAAATGTAGAAACCAATAATTGTCATCATGATTTCTCTTTCATCTAAAACACAAAAAGCAATCCAATTTAATTGGTCAAAAGTTATTGATTTAATAAAAACAAATAAACATTAATATATCATTGGTCAACAGTAATTAATTGCTGCATTGATATTAACAAACAACATCTAAAATGGAATTTTTAAGAATTTCTAAAACGACTATTATTGTGGAAGAGAGGGAGTATAGTATATGAGGTGGATAGTGACATTACATACTTGTCACCGTTAAGGTGGATTTCTCACCCACTCCTCTACTATTTACAGACAAGTTCTTGGGGCATATCACCCAGTTTCTCTATTTCTTATGTTTGCTTTACTTTAGTCTTTAATCGTTAAATACACAAACTTAGCCCTTATATTTTACATAATTAACCTTGTTATAATCTATATCTTCTTTCCTTATCAATATATAATTAATTAAATTGGATTTTAAGATATTGAGATTGATTTATTGTTACTATTTGAAATATTTAGTACGTGAAACTTTCCTTGATATCTTTGGTTGAAATTTTTGTGTAGATCTTTAATTACCTCTCAAATGATTATAAAACATGGTTTCATACAGCAAAATCTTACGACTGATTGGGTGGTCAAACGGGAACTTAACTCAAATGTTAATTGTGTTTTCAATTCAATTATTTTTCCAGCACCATTAAAAGCAATTTTATTTCTTGAAAGCATCAATATGGGTTATCTGAGGACACCCGATTGATAGCAGTACTAACTCTTTTGTGGCAAGGTAAAACCTGACCAAGATATTTCATATTGCAAGTACATTCTCATAATTAATGAAAGACAAATCTTGAAGACTATGGAAGCTTGTGTAGCTTTTATATTTCAAGGAAAGCATAAGAATCAAACCACAGGGAAGCAATTTTAGCAATATTGAATCAATTATGGGTTAATCAATACCATTTGGCCTTGTGGCTTGTCTCAATCTTTGTAATTATTGTAACTTGGCTAAACATTTTGGCCTTATTTTAATATTTTATAATTTTTATCTTCAATAAATGTTTGGATAAAAAAATTATACTTGACCTATAAGAGAATAAGACGATATGGCCTTAAGTAGTAATAAGGTTGAATTTGGGCACTGTGAATGAGAGGGCCAAGATTATATAAATCTAAATTAATAACTCAGGGAGTAAATCGATTTAATCGATTACTGGGTTGTGGTCCTCGATCACAAGACGGTAAAAGGTTATGAGTTTTACAACTTTTGGGTTTCAGTTGTAAACATATATAAATGAAATAGTAGGTTTTCATATCCTTCAACGAAATGCCAAAAATTCTAACAACAGGCGTCGTCTTGTAGGTTAGAATATATACTAACCCTTTACATGTATTTTGGTAGAAAACCTTGAAGATCATTTGGAAAGAAATAAATTACCGAAGATGGACACTCGAGAGCAACAATAAGCAAACAAGTAAGTGTTCTCCTATTTCGTTTATTTAATAGGTGAATCAATAAGAGAGTTTTATGTATTTTTGCGGTTTGATGAGTTGTTCATCAATTGGTACCATAGCCAGTATAAAACCTTTTTATGATTTGTAGAATAATCGATTGCACATCTACTAAATTATGTATGATATTTTTTTCAAGTAAAGAATCTATACCAATTGAGACTAAATGTTTAATTGAGCTCGTTGGGGATGCATTTAGGTTTATACGATAAATCATGATATACATTGATTTATTAATGTTATGTGTTAAATCGTTTATGAATAAATGACTATATGTGATAAAGTTTTGGTTTTTAAAATAAGTTTAGTGTTTTTTTATGGCTATAGTTTTCTCCTAAAATTAGCATCAACCGATCTTTAACTTAATGAATCAATTTAAATCTATTAGAAGGTGTGTTGTTGGTTGGACGGATCACCCAGTGATAACAGTAGAAGGCTGGATTTTTTCCCTGAAAGGTGATTAGTATTTTTGAAGAATACAATTTACAAAGACACTATTCATTAAAATAATATTATGAACAGATTTTTTTGGAAGATGAACATCAGTGTAAATAGTGTTTTTAGAAGGTAAATAATGATATGAGCACTATTTTCCGAAACTATTATTTATCAAAAATACTATTCAGCGAAAACATTGATGTGAACAGTGTTTTTTGGAAGATGAACATATTTATTTTAGAAGATGAATAGTATAGTGAACAATATTTTTTGAAAAATATTATTCATAAAAAACACTATTTAAAAAACACTAATCATAAAAAAAAGTAGCATAGTGGAATTTTTTAAAATTTTCTAGAAAAATATTTTGTTTAATTAATTGTTAATTATTTAAATATTTATCATTCATTTGTTTCACATATGTATGTGTTTGGGCATGCTGATCTTTGTATCTATGATTGTCAAATATATTGTTACGTGAATCTTGGAATTAATTTAATCGGCCCTCACGAATGTTAAATTAATCTTCTTGATGATCTTAGGCTTCGAAAGATTTCAGGATCAATTTAAATTCAGTTATTATCGATCCTCCAAAAGGTTAACGTGTGAGTTTAAATTAATTATAGACTGGAGAAAATTACTAAAAATGGTCCTTATGGTGTATTTATTCCTAAGTAAGTAAAATATATCATCTCAAAAGGTCTCACCGGTAGTTATGACAAGTTAAATTCATCATCCTAATTTTTTAATTTTAAAAAGTTGAAATTGACCCTCCGGATGGTTTCACTGGTGCTTAGGAAAATTAAATTATGGTTATTTTAATTTAAATAAGTGAAATCGGTCCTCCGAAATTTTTCACTAGTACTTAGGAAAATTAATATAACTATCATGGTATTTTTCTTAAACTCATAAAATGCATTGTTAATATGATTTGTCATCTGGTATATATTATCATAGTATTTTATGTTTTACATGTATATGTCATGTTCATGAATGTTATTTTTTTATATGTCAACAATCTAAATGTGCTTTGTGTGTTATATGTTTTTATTTCTAGTGCATTTGAGTTATAATCTATTAGGGAATCGTCCATCCATGCTAGACTGTTTTGATTTTATATTATGGAAAAAAGATACACTGTTGTATTTATCAGTCCATTAGTATGACTATGTTATGACCCACCCCAGAACCTCTACTCTTAGTCCAGAAAGTACATTGGAGAAAATTGAGGAGCTAGTTGCACTTCGTAGGGCTGTTCCGAAAGATATTACCACAGTTATATAATTTTTTACATAGGTCAAGAAAGGCTTTGCCAAGAAAAAAATATAGAGGTATAACACTTTAGAAACGAGCTCTCTACATAAAGTAAAATAATTAAGATAGCCTTTCTCAGAAGTATGGGGGTGTTCACATTTCAATATTTGTGATAATAGTTTAGTTGCTTCTAGTTCATCTATAATTGTACGCGGGAAAAAATGAAATATCAACGATTTGATTTCCCACGCTGCACGAGAGGAGGAGAGACTTAAAGTGGTAATGCTTGGGGATAATGTGATAACATCTGCAAAGGTAATGAGGCTACGGGCAAGACAGATGGAAAATGACCAGGCCAAGTTCCGGCTCTAGACAAGTTCAAATATTTTAGGACCAAAGTTGAAAAACAACATGGTATGAGCATTAAGAGGGTTGGATCTAACCATGGTGATGAATACTATGATATATATGACGGATCAGGTGAACAACATCAAGGACCATTTGCATTATCGCTAGAGAAGTGTGATATAGTCCCTTAAAACACAATTTCGGGTTCACACAGCATGAGTTATGTATCTGAGATACAGAACCATACACTAAAATATATGGTTGTAAGTATGATAAATCACTCATCTCTACCATTATTATTATTTTTTTTTGGGGGGGGGGGATCCATCAAATGTGTCCCTTATAAACTCAGTTGAAGTACCCAGTATGGAAACTATTAGGATCCCATATGACCTTTAGAATATGCGCATGCCCAATTTAAAGCATATGCATATATGGGATGTCCAGTTAAGGAAAGGGATTACAAAAACCAAGATAAGAAATTGGGCTAAAAACAGTCAGTTGCTTCTTCGTAGATTATTTGGAACACTCTAGTGTGTTTAAGTTCAATGGTCCTCTCATTGGTAGTATATTTGAGACAAAAACGAAAAATATTATCGAGGATATTGAGTTTGAGGGTTAGAATAAGGTAGTAAATGTTGATTTTGAGAAATAATCTGTAGATATTGATGAAGGTTTTAATAAGGATACTCATATATCATAAGATTGAGATTTTGTGACAATCATTCTAGTCCTGTTTGAGCAAGGTACAACTCAGAATAATATTGATGTTCTAATTGAGTGTTCCAACAAGGATACAGATATCGTATAGTTATAACAAGATAAACCTCAAGGTAATCTTCCACAAGAAGTTCAAAATGGCATCATTCATGATTATCGAACTCTACATCCTCAAGAAGTGCAACAAGAGGTAATAGTTCTCTTAAGAAGGTCCCCAAGAGAAATGAAGAGTGTTATAAGTTCATAATTTATAATATATCTCGAGGAGCATGATCAGTCATGTGCTGGAAATATATATGACCCATTATCCTACAAACAAGTCATGGAAAGCTTTAAATTTCATAAGTAGATCATCGCTATGAAAGATGAGTATAAATCAATACATGACAATATGGTATGGGATCTTGTCCCTTTACCTGAAGGGAAAAGGTAATTGGTTGTAAGGTAATTACCTTAGACGAAGTGTGGATTGTTTTAGGGCTAACTTTAAGGCCCGAGAGGTTAAATAATTCATTAAGACCATCCTTTTTAAGATAGAGGGAATTAATGTCACCACGATAGAAAATCATCAAGTCGTCTACAAAGAAAAGGTTGGGAATCTTAAGCTTATGGCGCTTCCAATGGAAAAAGAACTTTACATCATTACTTTTCTCCTTAAAGATACTAAAGAAAATCTTATAAGGGTCACCATTAATATCAACGGAATATGATGGGGTGGCGATACATTGAATAATCCAGTTGATCTGAAATCCAGCTGATTTGGTCCAGGAAATTCATTGCCACCAAGATGTCAATGATAAGGTGCCACCGAACATTGTCAAACGCTTTCATCAGGTCGATGTGCGACCCTCGGGCCTTTGCAGTTGGTAACCCCTAAGGTATTCTTGGGAAAGTAGGATATTTTCTGTAATAGTACGACCAACCACAAAAGCCGGTTGAGATTTTTCAATCAGATAAGAGAAAAAGCATTTGATTCTGTTAGCTAGGATCTTGAAAATAATTTTGTAAACCATGTTGCAACAAGCAATTAGCTTGAAGTCCTCGGTGATAGAGGGGAAATCCTTCTTAAGGATAAGGGAAATATTGGTGGCGTTCCAAGAAGGCTCAGGACGACCTGAATTGAAGAACATTAAGATCCTATCGCATATATCTTTCCAATTAAGTTCCATGAGTTCTTTAAAAACCCGCATTAAAACCACCAAGCCTGGATGATTTATCGCAATACTAAAAATGGCACTTTTAATTTCTGCGCACGTCACAGGACGAACCATCGAAGATTGTACCTGAGGAATCATTTTAAGATAAATAAGAGAGGATATACGAGCGATCCCAGGGTATCCCGGGAGAGACCCAATGCCAAGAAGGTTAGAAAAATAGTTGACTAAGACGCTCGCCACCTAATTTGAGGAAGTGGCGAGATCCTCGTTACTATTAGAGATGGAGACTATTTTCTTTCTTAAAACACGAATTTTAATACTATTGTGAAAGAATTTTATGTTACGGTCCCCAAGTTTGAACCAAGTCTCTGTAGACTTCTGTTTATATAAAGATTTGTCGGCACGATTAATGGATATATAGACAGAATAAGCATCAATCTCAGCACAAACCGGAATGAGATTGATGAGGTCATTAGCTATAAAAGATTGGACAGAGAAAAGAGGATTTGAGGAAATACATACCATAAAATTAATGTCACTATTGATAAGGGTATAAAAATACCAAGTATAACGGAGGACCTAAATTGTAATACATTTATGTATATGGGCTTAATTTTAAATTAGGAAGTAAGTGACACAAATACAAATATAAGGGGTAACATACAATTAGGGTAGATTTGGCATATGACAATGAGGCCCACAGCTGTCACTATATAAGGAAAGATTTTGTCCCCTAAAAGGGGACCTTCTAATGATTAGTACTTGATTTTGACTACTCTCTCTCTAGAATCTTGTACTTATTTGCCTGACACCTTTCACCCATTCACATTTCCTGATAAACTACCTTAGCTATTCTGACACTTATTATTGGCGTCGTCTGTGGGAACGAGAGATACCCGGAGATTAGGTTCCCCAAAATCTCGACCTTACAAAAAGAAAATTCAGCGAATGAATACCAAGCCTAGAAAGGGAAAGGTAAAGGAAAAAGGTTCTGATAAGAAGATGTCATTTTCGGAGGGTCGAAACTCTGAAGACTTATTTGGTGATGATGATCAAGAAAATCGGGGTCGAAGTAAATGGTCGACCCTTATCATGATTAGGCAACAACTGCTAGACGATATTGCTAAGCTAAATGTCAAGAGATATTTGGCTTTGGCTGAGAAGAAAGGTCGGCTGGATGGTCGAAGTGAACGATCAGATGTAGAAATGAAAGAGGCTCGACGCACTGCTGATCGGGAGAAAGTGGAATTTTATAAAGGCAGGAATCGGATGTGAAGGATCGACGGGGCTGCACAAAAGAAATCTGGATTCCGATCCAAGCTTGAGAATGAATTTTCTTCATGAGAGGATATGAGGGAGTCTTCTTCCCCGGTTAGAGATTTCCGACACTTCAGGTAGAACAAAAGGATGATCAAGGAAAGAGAACTCAGAAGGCATAAGTCATTGCGAGCTAAAATATTCGAACCTCATGGAGGTAGCATTGACAAAGTAACTCCCATATCATTTGAAAAAATCGGTACGGTTACTTTTAACAGAGAGCAGCTGAATTGTCCTCAGTTCCAATTTCCGTCAGGGAGCCAATCTTATGGCTAGAGGGTGGAGAGTCAATTTGTTAACCCACTTTATGAAGGATTGTTCACGAGTCGTTCAAAAGGCTTGGGAGACGGGACTTTCAACATCGGGCATAATTAGAGGTCGTCCCCTTTGTCAGATGAAATTTTGTCGGGGAATTTCGCAAAGCGTTTTGCCATCTCCAAGCTTGAAAAATATGATCGTAAGAAAGATCCAGATAATCATCTGGAAGCCTTCAGAAATTTTATGCTAAGTTTTGACAATGACGACAAGCTTGTCTGTCGAGCTTTCTCAATGACATTTAAAGACTGGGCTTCAAAGTGGTATAATTGATTGCCAAAAGGACGGATTAAGAATTTCGATATGTTCTCGATGATGTTCAGACAACAATTTGTCGGAAGCAAAAATTTCCGAGCAAACGGGGATACAATAGTTAATTGCCGACAAAAGGTCGGAGAAAGCTTGAGGGATTATATTTGACGTTTTATAGACACAAAGACAAATCTCGACTATTGTGATGAAAGTATAGCCTTAACTGGTTACAGATTAGGCTTGTTACCGGGACCGATGAAGCAAGTTGTGACGAAGAAGCAAGCTTTCACTTTTTCATCTTTGTTAGCCCAAGTCGAAAAGCAGATCCTGATTGAGGAAACTGAAGCATCAAAATTGGCTGCACAGATCCAACAAACAAATCAAGCTTTGGTGGTTACGTATCAGAAAACTTCGAAGGCAAGTACGATCCCTCAGCCACAACCGATAAGTACCGTAGCACCAGCATCACACGCGAAAGGATTGGGGAATCAAACTCAGAGGGCGTGAAATGGTTATCAAGGAAATAATTACCGACCCATATCAAACAAATGGAAAAGCGTTCATTTTCGACCCATTATTTTACTGATATAACTGAATGTGTTGCGACTATCTTTGATAAGTCGTGGAAAAGCATGCATTTTCGGAAGCCATTCTCAATCGAAACTCCCCACGAAGGTCAGAACAACCATTTCTGCAGGTACCACGATGATGTAGATCATGATACCAAGGATTGTATCGCGCTCAAGAAGGAAGTATAAGCGCAGATTGGCAGTGGTAAATTGTTAGAGTATGTAAAGAAACAAGCTCAGCAAGGTGGAACAGCCAAGCAAATTGTAGCGGTACCTAAACAGGAAATTTCTTTGGTGATTTCTGAGGTCAATGATTCGTTTGAAATGTCCACCAAATATTTGGATCCGGATAAGAACAGGAATCTAATCGGAGAAAATTTAAGAGAACTATGAAATTTTTTTGAGTCTCTGACTATCTTGGGGGGCGACTCAATGGTAGGTACTACCGATTCTTCACGGAAGAGGCATATAGTGAATTTGGTTACTCAACTAGAGGTAAAAACTTTGCATTATTTGTACCAGAATCCTTTTCCTATTTTTTGCTTTGACGATGATGACATGAGAGACGTTGCTGGCCCTCATGAGGATGCAATCGTGATTTGGGTGGCTATTGCAGAGAAGGAGGTGCGAAGAATTTTTGTGGATGCCGGTAGTTCAGCAAATATTATTTTCTTATCAACCTTTTCAGGGTTCAGGAATAAGCCAGTGATTGTAAAGTCATATCGTACAATCATCGGCTTTATAGGATCATCGGCAGAAGTAGTCGGTGAATTTGAAGGAGTGGTTCAGCTCGGGAGAGGGCCGTTCAAGAAAGAAGTGACGGTTTTGTTTATTTTTGTTGATGCACCTACGTCGCACAATGCAATTTTTGGTCGCTCTTGGTTGTCAAGAATGCATGTCGTAACTTCTACCGTCCACCAATGCTTGAAGTATGTTATGAGAAACAACGTTGAAGCTGTCATAAGCAGCCAAAAGACCGTGAGGGAATGTTACCGGGCAGCTTTGGCAGTGAAACCAGATAAGGAAATGGTCGATGTGAGGGATTAGCAGTTAGCGGGGTCGGCCCGTGGATCAGAGCCTGCAGATTATCCTAGGGAGACCCTAAGCTTTTTTCTTACGGATAAAAGTTGTGAGAGTTATGAATTTTCCAAAAGGAAGGTCCTGAAGATTGGGGTGAACTTGTCCCCTTGGTTCCGAAAAAAAGTTGATCGACTTTCTTAAACAAAAACCACATTTATTCGCTTGGTGTTCAGAAGACGTAACTGGGGTCCCTGAGAGTGTTATCTACCAGCAATTGTCTATAAACCCAAGTATTCGACCCATAACACAAAAGTGTCGAGTGTTTTCTCAAGAAAAGGCAGAGGCGATCATTTCTGAGGTCGAAAGATTGACAAGGGTAAGACATATACGGGAATCTCGGTACCCGCGATGGACAACTAATCCAGTTTTGGTTAAAAAGAAAAACGAAAAGTGGAGAATGTGTGTAGACTACACGGACCTCAACCGAGCATGCCCTAAAAACCATTTCCCCATGCGAAGGATCGATCAGTTAGTAGCCTCAACATCAGTTAACAAGTTGTTATCTTTCATGGATGCCTACGCAGGGTATAATCAGATAAAGCTGGATCCTAAAGATCAGGAAAGCACTACATTTATTACAGGAAGGGGCTTGTATTGTTATAAGGTTATGCCATTTGGTCTGAAAAATGTGAGGGCTACCTATCAAAGACTTGTGAATAAGGTTTTTGAAGAACAAATAGGACAAAATGTAGAGGTCTACATTGATGATATGCTGGTCAAAATCGTCACCGATGAAAGTCATTTTGGGGATCTAGAAGAAACATTTAGGAACCTTGGAAGAGTGAACCTTAAATTGAATCCAGAAAAATGCTCCTTCGGAGTTCGATCTGGAAAGTTCTTAGGGTTCATGATCAGCGAAAAAGGGATAGAAGCGGATCCAACCCAGCTAAATGCTCTGTACAATATGGCACGTCCGAGGAATGTTAAAGAGGTACAGATTTTGACCGAGCGATTAGCAGCGCTGAATAGATTTATCTCGCGATCTTCGGATAAGTGCGCACCATTTTTTCAAGTTCTGAGGAATGCTAAAAAATTTAGCTGGACTCCTGAATGCACTGAAGTGTTCCTCAACATCAAGAATTATTTGTTATCTTCAACACTGCTGACAAAGTCGCTACCCCGGGAAAGGTTGTTTCTTTATATAGCGGTTTCAGAGCATGCGGTGAGCGCAGCGCTAGTTAGAGAAGAGGATAGGATTCCTAAACCTGTCTATTATGCGAGTAAAAGTCTGTTGGACGCAGAAAAGTGGTACTTAAAGCTTGAGAAATTAGCGTTGGCTTTGGTAACAGGCGCTAAAAAAATACGACCGTGCTTCCAAAGCCATTCCATTACGGTTCGAACCGCTTTCCCTCTCAAAAGTGTTTTATAACGACCTGATGTTGCTGGCTGTATGACGAAGTGGTCGGTAGAACTGGGAGACTTTGATATCGATTTTGAACTGAGAACGACAATCATGGGGCAAGCGTTGGCAGACTTCTTAGTGGAATTTCACTCTAGCAGACTCGAGGAAGTATCAGTCGAGCCAGAGGTTAACACGGATAAATGGATAGTCAAAACGGATGGTGGCTTTAGTGTCATTGGATGCGGGGGTGGTATTCATATTTCTACACCAACGAGAATTGCAATGCATCAAGCGATCCGTTTCGGTTTCAAGGCTAGAACAACAAAGCCGAGTATGAAGCAGCAGTGGCAGGACTAAAGCTGGAACATTTGTGGGGCAAGAAATGTTCGACTGATCAGTGATTCACAGCTACTGATAAATCACGCAACTAGACAATCTGAGGCAAGGAAAGAGCAGCTGGTGCAATATTTAGCGGCTTTAAGAATCCTGGCCTCGTCTTTTAAAAAGGTGACTTATGAACACGTCTGAAGGGAAGATAACACAATTGCTGATTCACTAGAAACAACGACATATTCGGGAGAATACCCCTGGATTTTAACGCAAGAAAATCCATCCATTCTGAAGAGAGAAGATTTAGAGAGTCGACCAGATGTAGCTTGTCAAATTTTGACGATTTCAAATACCGATTGGAGGAGCAACATTACGAAGTTTTTGACTGATGAAGTATTCCATAATGAGAAGAATCTGGAAAAAAAAGTGTTCGGAACAAGGCGCAAGGTTTTATCTTCTTGGGAAATGTTCTTTACAAAATATTTGCAAGCACACCTTTGTTAAGATGTTTGGGGCGTGAAGAGTCATAGATGGTTTTGTCCGAGCAGCACGACGGTGAAGGATTAACACACTGTGGTTTCAAGACATTGATTGGGAGAGTCCTCTTGTCAGGTTTTTATTGGCCTACGTTATCTGCTGATGCTAAAGAACTGGTCAAAAGGTGTGATACGTGGAAGAGGTTTGCCAATTCGATCCACACTCTAGCAGTTTCCCTAGAATCCATTTCTAAGGGACTACCGTTCGATAGATGAGGAATAGACCTGGTAGGACCACTCCCACTAGAACCATGAATAATGGTCCTCAGTTCGACAACAACGAGATGAGGGAATTTTCTGATAATCATAACATACGATGGTGTTTTTCAGCTCCATTCCACCCTTGAGCAAATGGGCAGGTCAAAGTTACCAACAGAACGATAATCAATGGATTGAAAATGATATTGAAAGGAAAAACTGGAAAATGGTCGGATTTCTTACAAGAGGTATTGTGTTCATACCAAACCACGCCTAGAACAGCGACACAAGAATCACCTTACGCTTTGGTGTACGGAATGGATGGGGTAATCCCAGCAGAAACAATGTTCCCTTCTTTCAGGGTCGGTCATTACGAGGAGAGCATCAACGATGAAAATCGAGCTTTGGCTCTGGATTTTATAGAAGATAAGCAAACAAAGGCGTATCCTAATTCTTTACATTATCAGACCCTGATGAGGAGCAGGTATGCATCGAAAGTTCGAAGAAGATATTTCAAGGTTAGGGACAAGGTTTTGCGAAAAGTTTTCCTCCACGCAAAAGATAAGCACCTTGGGAAGTTGGCTCCAAATTGAGAAGGACCGTATCAAGTAGTGGAAAAAATAAAGTCGAGGACTTATCGTTTAAAAAACAAAATTTGATCGTACCTTGCGCCTCCCGTGGAACATCGAGCATCTTAAATTGTATCTAGAATGAGTTGTAATTTTTATTTTTCTACTCTTTTTTTGTAAAGGAAACTTTAGTCGGGGGCACACTCTTTCCTACCCTGGTGGCGCAGAGAGGTTTTAATGAGGTGTCTACTTAAACCGACCCATTTTAGTAAAAATTTAGAGCCTAAAATAAACGTGCAAAATGTCGAACCCACTAAGAGGGGCTTTTCAACTTTCAAGTTGATCAACAAAATGTCGAGCCCACTAAGAAGGGTTTTTCAACTTTCGAGTTGATAAACAAAATGTCGAACCTATCAAAGGGGTTTTTTCAACTTTAAAGTTGATCTATAAAATGTCGAACCCACTAAGAGCGGTTTTTCAACCTTAAAGTTGATCTACAAAATGTCGAACCCACTAAGAGGGGTTTTTTCAACTTTCAAGTTAATCTACAAAATGTCGAACCCACTAAAAGGGGTTTTTCGACTCTCGAGTTGATCAACAAAATGTAGAACCCATCAAAGGAGTTTTTTCAACTCTCAAGTTGATTTACAAATTTAAGACGCAATTAAATAAGTTGAATGTTTAGCATCAGAAATTGATCACTTCTAGTTGCAAAAAGATGAGTATTAAAACAAGCATAAATAAGTTCGAACAAAAATACGCCATAAAAAACGCGGTTTACAAAGTAGAAATAGTGACAAAACAAGTTAGAAACAAAGAAAAGAAAAACAACACAGTCTAAGCTACAGATATGAGACATCAGAGAAGTCATCGGACGGGTCGGAGTCTTCAACAACATGGTCGGTACGATCGACGCCTTCAGGATGGTCTTCTTTAGGAACGTCTAGCCACATCGACCCAAGTGGCATCTGAGGCCACAAAGCATAGAAGTTCAGGACATAGTCGGCCCTCGCGTTGGAAACTTGCTGCTCCATGACCTTTTTGCACTTAACTCCAAAAGCATGATTTTCTTCTTTGCTCTGGTCGAGGGCTGTTTGGAGCCTCTGCAATTCCTTGGCCATTTTTGCGGACCGCCAACGAAGAAACTCATTCGGAAAAGGTTTTTTCCCACTGCTTCTACTTCACACCAAAATTTTTAACTTTAGCCTCGGCAGAATCGACTCGTCTTTTAACAAGGTCGATTGATTCCTGCGATTCCTTAGTTTTGGAGGAAATGTTCCTTTTGAGCTCGGAAATCTCTCTCTGAAGCTTCAATACCTCTCTTTCTTTTTGGGCTATGGGGGCAAGTAGAGTCTGTAGAGAGTTAGCTAAAACGTCGGAGTCCTGAAGGAAGAAGGAGTTTGAACTCTGGTCACGAACGGGCAAGAGCGCGCATCAGGGTGTACCGATGTCCCTTGGCCCAGAGAGATAGGACCTTCCAATTTTGCCTTTTTCTCGTGGCTGTCCACAGGAGCAGGTAGTTTCGCACCCTCGAAATGTTCGAACATAGAGGATATGGTGGTTTGTTCAGGGACAGAATCGACATGTACCTCGTGTGCAGCATCTTTTCCTTTGGATTTTTTGTCAAAGAGGAATTGTCTTCCTCTTTAGCCAAGGGGTCCTTCTTCCGTTTTTTACCACGACCCTTTTATCCTCTTTTAATAGGTGTAGGAGATTTTTCACCACTTGCAGCTGGATCATTAAGGACGACAGTAGCCTCCGGCTCTGAAGACGGAACTTCAATAGGTTGGTCCACAGCATTACTATATTCGCCCTCAGCATCGGACAACTCCTCAGACTTCACACGTTTGCTTGGGGATCGATCCCGTTTGGGCAAAAACACCTCACAATCTGGGGCCTCGAGTCTTTTGACAAAATCAACAACGTCATGAGGGGTCCGTAGCTCTTCATAACTTAAGGTCCGGTCGAAACAGCGCCACAAGTTGCTGTTAATAAGGTTCGTGTTCTTGAAGCACTGACAAAACTTCTGACCCCAGCTCTTTCTTGCAAAAGCCCGAAGCTGAGCAAAGATTGCCGAAGCTTTTTCAAGGTGATTTTTACGCAGTTGTTGAATAGTAACCTTGCAGACTAAAAGACAACCCTTTTAACAAAAAAAGAAAAGATATACGCATATGAATACCTTCAGTGGTCCATTTAAATGTGAGCCTCCTCGGATTCTCTTGGCTGTAGGGTCGACCATTCTTCCAAGCACCACTAACAAAGACAAATTTGTACTTCCATGATCTGTCAGCCTCCAACAAGTTATTCACGATTTTCTTAGGGTTGAGGAGAGATGATTAGAAAAATGGCAACTTCGGGGACTTGGAGAGCCCGGATATCCCTATATATTGCTCCATTGAGATGGGGATCCCTGACAGACGTGAAGCCATGATGGTCGACATCAAAGTATAGCAAGTGTTAGGGGTCAATTGGGTCGGACATATCTCGAGAATCTCGAAGTATCTAACAATGTCAGGGTCAAGGGGAAGTCGCAAACCCTAATTGAAGAGTTCGGTGAAAAAGACTACCTTTGGACCTTGGACAGACAAAGGAGTCTCACCAGGTTGGGGAAAACGGACCTTAACGCACTGAGGAATTCCCCAGATCTTTTTCAAATCCTCTTCTTCGTCAGGGGAATAATATATGTATTTTCCATTGAATAGAGAAAGGATGTGGTCGTTGGTCAGACGAATGTGGTAACTAGTCACGACGTCGGTCGTTCCAGGTGGCAGCGGTTCCCTCTCGACGCCATCAACCATGATTACTGAAGGGTTAGTCGAAGCAACTGGGTCGACATCCTCACCTTCAATCGGTACAAGTTCAGGTTCTGTCGTAGGTGCATCGACAACTTTGGTTGGTGCAACTGTTTTAGAGGTACCCGGATTGGCCGATCTAGCATCTTTGACTCCGGTTTTTGCCGATTTAGAATCTTTGTTTCCCAATTTTGCCGGTGGTAGAACCTGGGAAGGAGGTCTAGGGGCGACTTTCTTAGCAACGTCATCGTCGATATTTATCACCACGTGTGACTTGGATGATTTATGTATGGGTTTCTTAACAAGTCGGTCAGCAATTTTGATTTTGATTTCAGGGTGATGGCTTTGTGGAAGATTTGGGGGCTTGGTTTATAGCCTCTACTTTTACTGTCCCTGGTGGAGGATGCTTGTCAGCAGATATCAAGTCGCGAGGAGAAGGAGTAGCAAGGACATCGATTGAACTACTATGGGTCCGAATGTGGTCACGCATCGTAGCATCAGTTTTTGACGCAATCTCTTTTTGTTTCCTTTTTTCTTCATCTGTCAGAACCCTCTTTTTGGTAGTCGTCGCTGTGTTATGACTAGTTAGAATCTCTCTAGTGTCGGGAGTTAGTTGAACATACTCGTGCGGAGGAGTAGAGGAATAACTGGAATCGCCCATGGTTAAAAATGGGGTTTTGGGTCGACTGGTAAGGTTCCGAGCTCCGAGGGAGTGAGAAGATTCTCAGCAGCAGACTTTTTGGGAGAAGAACGAGCAGCAGGGGGCTTCGATAAAGAAGCTTTGTGCAAGATCGGAAGATCATCGTGGATTGAAAGGTTCGAATGGCCGAGATTTTTAGGTTTTGGAAAAATTAACGGCACTGAATACGCTGGTGAAACAACGCCTTTATGGATCAACCCAGCGGCTCGGTATTCTTCTACTCGTTGAGTGATCTGCAAATAGTTGACAAAGCGAAAGATTGGTTTTTCATAAGCGCCGCATTTCTTCTTCGGTTTCTTGTGAGACATGGTTTTTCTCATAAACTGAGTAGGATTTTCTCTCTCTATAATGGGAATTTGCCCAGAGTTTATCTCTTTAGAAAAAACTTAGTGAAAATGAGAATGAAAATAGAAACTATTTATAGAGGTAGCAAGTGTGGTAAAGATCCGCCCCATGGAGAAGCGCAATCAAAAAGAGCCTCGGGAAAATCAAAAGTCGCTTAACCAAAATACTGGTTAAGGTACGACCCAATTACCATGAGACACGTGTCTAAGCGAGCGGCTGCAGCAGACCTAGGGGGCTACGATTTCTACGCGCGCGTAGGCGGCTAATGATGAAGAACACGCCAACCAATTGGAAGAGGACACGTGGGAAGGAAGATAAACCGGTTAGACATGGGAGCTTGGTGGGCTTTGAAGAATTTAACCCAATTTTGAGCCCACAAAAACAGCCCAAACCATTTTACAAGCCTTAAACACTTTGGCCACAAGACTGTAAAAGGTATGCCGATCTTGCGTTTGACATCCTAGCATCGACAGTCGATCAACAACGAACTCAAAATTGGCAGCGATCATCAGTGGCCGACCCTGCGTTCGACATTTGAAATTAATGGAAAGTGCTGACCCTGCGTTTGACATTCAAAATCAATGGGAAAGTACCGACCCTGCGTTCAACATTCCAGGTCAATGGAAAAGCACCGACCTTGCGTTCGACAAACAAGTTCATGAAGAATCTCGAGCCTGCGCTTTACCCTCGATTAGTTTTTGCTCGATCCTCCGCAAAACTAGGGGGCTACTGATAAGGGTATAAAAATACCAAGTATAACAGATGACCTAAATTGTAATACATTAGTGTATATGGGCTTAATTGTAAAGTAGGAAGTAAGTGACACAAATACAAATATAAGGGGTAACATGCAATTATGGTAGATTTGGCATGTGACAATGGGCCCCATAGTTGTCACTATATAAAGAAATATTTTGTCCCGTAAAAGGGGACTTTCTAATGATTAGTACTTGATTTTGACTACTCTTTCTAGAATCTTGTACTTATTTGCCTCACATCTTTCAGCAATTCACGTTTCCCGATAAACTACCTTAGATATTATGACACTTATCAACTACTCCCTCTGTCCTTAAGTGTTTTTTGTTCAAGGAAAATATATTTGTCCTAAATTGTGTGACGTTTTCAAATTGGCCAAAGCTATTTCCCCCATCATATTTATTATTTCCTCCATGATTTGAAATTTCTGAAACACTTGAAACTTGTTATTACTAGATTACCCTTACTTTGTCTTCAAATTTAACATTACATGCCATTATTCGATTAGAAAGCCCTACAATGAAAAAATACATCATTAACCATTTTTAATCCTACGTATTTGATTTTTGCCTCTAAAATTAAACCTAAAACAAAAAGCTTCAGTGTTTGAATCATAAATTAGTCATGATTTATACAATCGGCATGAAAATTCACAAACCATGTTTCAAAAATAAACAACAAACACAAACAAAATCCAATAACTTAAAGTGAAACAACAAATCAAAGTCAAACCAGAACCATAATAAAAATACCATGATTCATCCATCGTCAGAGCTTTTAACCAAGCACAACTGTGAGGTATTATGAATCATAAGTCGTTTTTTGTGTACTAAGCTATCTGGTGTTTTTTAGAGAAGCATGTGTTTCCGAGAGGCCATCTCGGAATCACATGCTTTTTTTAACTGAAAATCATGTGATTCGGAGACATCATCAAAAGCATGTGATTCTGAAATGGCCTCTCGTAATCACATGGTTTTTTTAAACTGGAAACATATGATTCCGAGACATCATCTCAGAATTACATGTTTTTTAGTTAAAAAAAGCATGTGATTCCGAGATGGCCTCTCAGAAACACATGTTTTTGTTAAAAAACACCAGAATAGAATAGAAACAGCCAAATCGAACCAAAATCGAAAACCCTAATCGAACCCTCCATAAACAAACCCTAGGGTTTAGACCTGAAAAACAAAAAACAGGAGATAAGTAGTTTATTTTTCTTTGTAATTGTTACTGGGTAGGTTAATAGATGGGAAGAATAAGGTACGAGTAATTTAGAAGGCGGTGTGGCTGAGGTTAATTTAATGGGGTTAGGTTGGTTGATGGAAGGTAGAAAAGTGGGAGCTAATGGATTGATGGAAGAGTTAATGGTGTTCTTGAAAATGAAAGAAGTAGAATAAATGTGTAGAAGGGTAAATGTATCATTTCCTTGATGGAGGAAATAACAACATGGAGTTTTTTTCAAATCATGGAGGAAATAAAACATATGATGGGAAACTAGCTTCCCCTTTCAAATTTCGGGGTAGCTTTAATGGTTACTTTACTATTATGTCCTTTGTCATTTAATTATCTACTTCCTCCGTCCCAAAATGTTTGTCGTTCTAGGTAATATTTTTTGTCCCAAAATGTTTGTCGTTCTCGTTTACCAATACAAATTTAAATATTATTTATAATCAACTACCAATTAGATCTATACTTTTTTCTACTTTTTATGAAAGAGAAAAATAATCATTACATTTCTTAATACATGTACCTAATCCTAAAACACGACAAACATTTTAGGACAAAAAGAGTAATAAATTTCATTCACAGCCTATATTAAATAGAAAGGTTATTTATGAAAAACAGAATTACTTTTTTACAATTTCAAAAAGTAATAGTAGTACTCCTAAATAACGTGTCATAAACTAGAACTTCATTTATTAGGATAGAGGGGTATATTCTTCACCGTTAAGTTCAATGAATGCAAATCGAAACCGAGTGAGCATTTAGCAAATCAAAGTCATGTCATGCCGTAAGTAGATCTCGGAAAATTCTAGAAAAAAGACATTAACTCATCGTAAGAAAGAATTGAATCTCCTACCTATGAAGTCAAAAACTTATGACGATATTAAATAAACGTGTATATATCCAAACCTACTCGGTTTAAATAAAAAAAAGGGTTATGCTAACCGGTGCCCATGGGCACCGGTTAGCAAGCATTAAATAGTAGCTTTTCTTGCTAATAATTATCTC
This sequence comes from Limnanthes douglasii subsp. nivea, assembly GCA_036936605.1. Lineage (NCBI taxonomy): Eukaryota > Viridiplantae > Streptophyta > Magnoliopsida > Brassicales > Limnanthaceae > Limnanthes > Limnanthes douglasii. The sequence continues at coordinate 159,027,744 of JAUPFV010000005.1, read as the reverse complement.
AGTTTCATAAATAGTAGTGGGTATTAATGGTTATTGAAATTAGAAATTTTGAACACACTATTACCCTCATGTTTATTATGGTAGTCACCTTTCTTTTATATTCGTTAATATGATAATATATATTTTTTATTCAATATTTTCATTAAAAACATAGTAGTTAATCTATAAACAAGTTTTCAAAATATTTTAAATTTCAATTTAGAATTAAATGTTGTTTTCTCAAGCTTTTAATCAATACACTATAATTTTAAATTCAGATTTTAATTTCATTTTTTTAAAGTTAAATATGCAGTTTAATTTTCAATTTTTCTAACTAATTAATTGTATAACTTAATTTAATTTTCAATTTATTTAAAAAGTGGAAAGTTTATTAATTACGATTTTTATTTATTTTTCTAAGCAAGTAGGTTCTTTTTTTTTATTACAAACCATTAGTTATACAAAATAAATAAAAATCTATTTCCAGATTATATAAAATCATAATAAAAATAATATGATTAAATTAATTAGCTACATAATTATTTTTATAATATATTTCAATATTTTGATATAAAAGATGACCATTAAAATATACTTTTAAAAATTACGAAATTATTTTTGTCCCAATTAAATTATTAATTCAAAAATTAGTAATCTAATGCAAAAATATGCTATTTAATACTTAACAAATAAAATAAAGAAATTAATTAATTAAATAATCAATAGTTTTGAATTACCATAACTCTACAATATTAACATTTGTTTTGTTTCTACGATAACAAAAATTAACTTAAATAACATATATATTAATAATTAATTTATTATTGATCCGTTTAAAAAAAATCATAAAATTATATTTTTATAATATTTGACGTGAAAATTAACAGTTATATAGGTAGGAGGATAGTTTTATCATTATAAAAATTAAACTATTGCTATTATTACCATTCCTGACATTTAGGTAAAAGTAAACTAAACAGCTAGTATTTAATGCTTGTTAACCGGTGCCCATGGGCACCGGTTAGCCAAACCCATAAAAAAATTATATTTGGTTATTGTTAAGTATATACACTTGGAAGTCTCCTGAATTTAAGCAAATCCAAGTTTTAACCTATTTAATAAAGTTAAAAAAACTAAATAATTTTGTTTCCAAAAAAAATTGATTGGTACCTAATTCAAGTTTTTTTACTCATGTTTTTCGAATACAATCACACATTCACACTCTTCAATATTAAAAGGTTCGTCTCAATGTTGGGAACACAATTTTCCAATTTAAAATATATATTAAATAATTTCCATTATATAAATAAAATGAAGTATGTTATCTCCAGAAACTACATACTCTCATTTTCCCCTTCACATCATCTCTTCATCTCTCTCTCTGAAAAAACTCTCAAATGGCCACCATTACCTTCTTCTTGCTCACTCTTCTCTGCTTAACATTCTCCACCCATCGAGTGGTCAATGGAGACACCGATTTAATCCAAAAAACATGCAAAGACACTAAATACTACGATCTCTGTGTCTCATCTCTCTCATCAGACCCGACCAGCTCCAACACAGACAAAAAAGGCCTCGCACTAATCATGGTCGCTGTCGGAATGGCTAACGCAACATCGACATCTTCCTTTTTATCTTCAAAATCGATAAGTTCACTCAACAATGCGAATCTAAAGAAATTACTCAAAGATTGTTCAGATAAATATACTCTTGCAGGTGACGCATTTCAAGCTTCGATCGAGGATTTGAGTATGGAGGCCTATGATTACGCCTATATGCATGTTATGGCCGCTGCGGATTATCCTGTTGGTTGTAGAAACGCGTTTAAGAGAAGCCCGAAGGTGGTTTATCCGGTGGAGTTAGCTAAAAGGGAAGCCGGACTGAAGAAGATATGTGATGTGGTTTTGGGTATGATTGATCGTCTCGTCGTCATGTGAATTTTGAAGTTCTTTGTTTTGGTGTTGTAAATTTTATTTTCAGTTTCAGTCGGTAGATTCAAATCTACTTCGGATTAAACTCAATGCTTTGATTAATTAATTAACTGATTAAGCCATTCGTATTATAAATTACCATAATCATCCATAATTTTTTAGAAAAGAATCCAGTCAACCATCTTAAAAACAGTAATGGCTTTTATAATTAATATACGTGGTCAATCCAGTTAGATATTGGAATGATTTAATACTGCAGAGAGGGGGTAGGAACATATATCAACTTTTATTTTATCCAACCAAAAGGCTGATTCCATCCTTTATTAAAGTAAATCTAGTGATTTAAAGAGGTTCAATTATTGTAAAAGCGTTTCAAGACATTTCGTTTTCAGACTTTAATTTCGAACTATGACTATGACTGTCAGGTTATTGTTCTATGGCAATTATAGCTGTCTAGAGTAAGTATTTATACTTAATTTGCTTTCTTACCAACAATCAGTAATACCAACACAACAGTTCAAAATTGTTTTAATTTACGTGACAAACACATCACCCTGTCTTCAGCACAAAGAACAACACCACGTGGTGCTTTCTAGATACATGGTGGAAGTATTCTAAACTTGGAATTCAGATCTTCGAAGCAGTGCTAGAAGCTTGTGATGATTTTCTTTCCTTTTTTTTCATGTAGTAGTACTAAGAGAAAGGTAAACAAGCTAAACAAGAAATGAAGACAGTTGATTATAAAGAAATACAGTTTGCTGAAACATAAATGTTACTAAGATCAGTTTCAGATATTAGTGAATATTTTTTAATACTAATGAAGTAGAAAATATATAATCAAGTAGCTACAAGAAACATGAGGCATCCAAACAGATACAAGTAACTGACCGACTCTTCTAACTTCAAGACGGAGGTCGTGGTGGGGCATTGTTCGGAGGAGGTGGTGGCATGTGCATTTGTTGCATATGCATTGGCATTTGCATTTGCATTTGCATTTGCTGCTGCATCGGTGGTCTTCCTCCCATCTGATGCTGAGGCGGTGGCAACCAACCGGGTGGCGGCCCACCCATTCCCATCTGTTGTGGTGGCATCCTTTGAAAAACAGGACCTTGGTTCTGTTGAGGAGGTGGAGGTGGCCTGAATTGCTGCATAGGTGGTGGACCCATGCCCGGTGGTGGTCCTGGTTGACCGTGTTGCTGTGGCTGACCCTGCCATTGTGTTTGACCAGGTGCTTGAGGTGGTGGTGGGAATGGGTTACCTTGTGGAGGTAGCGGACGAAGCATTGGCATTGGCATTTGACCGGGAGGGGCACCTCCATTTGCAAATGGCCGTGGAGGCAGTGGTGCGCCGGTAGCTGCGTTAGGGAGAGTTGGAGGTCCACTAGCAAACATAGTGTGGGGTCTGCTTTTGTGGGCATTCGGGTTGGTTGTAGCCAAAATTCTCTCTGTGGCATAGAGTAGAGAAAATAAGTTCTGCTGATCCGAAAAATCAATGTACACAAAATTAAAGAAAAAACAAGATAGAATTAACTTCATTCTAGTTAAGGTCATAGCCCAAAGGTGTAAACTGAATAGATAATGGAAAATAATAGCCTTACCAGCTGGGGTGCCATGTCGTTCTCCTTTCGTGTCTTTCTTATATGCGTACGAGACGGTTATTTGACGGTTACATAGATACTGCCCACTCATCGCCTGTAAAGCAAGAGAAAGAATTAAACAAATTTGTGATGAATGACTCAATTGGTTTCACCACTTCTACAATAAGTGACTGCTGATACTAAAAGTTCCTTTATTTATAATCTATCAGCGACTAAAGAAGAAAAGACATGCATTGTAGATGTGGCCATCGGTTGAAACGAATGCCATTTTACTGACCAACAAGCTGATTCTAACAACTGGGGCAACAATTTAAGTAAAGCAACAATTAATTCATGCTCACCTCAATAGCAGCATCAGACGCCTCAAATGAATCATAGCTAATAAAACCAAAACCTCGGGAGTTTCCAGTATCAGGATCTCTCATTATCTGAAAAAGGACAATGCAAACATTACAAACAAAGATAGTCACTCTTATAAGAAAAATTAGATGGCATGTGTACATTAGAATACCGCTAAAAAGTTGAAGTTAAAAACTCAAAGCTAACCTCCTATGCTAATATCAATATATTGTTAAGCATGCCATAGGTTAACAATTGTATATGAAGAAGCCAGATCACTCTTTCACAATATATATCAAGGGCTGAACTGCAACACGATACCTTAGGGTTGGAAGCAATGACCCCAAATGCACTAAATGTATCATACAGTAGTTTCTCATCCACATCCTGCCATGTATTAACATCAGTTAAAATAACCGAAATAGCAGAAACCAAATCTATCAGAGTGTGAACTTATTTTCAGAAGAACAAAACTACTCACAGGATCGAGGTTTCCGATGAAAAGATTGGCCCCAACATCTAAAGTCTTTTTATCTTGAGATGCCTGGAAACACAGGTATCATCAGTATATTAGACTATGTACAATAGTCGGATTAAATACTATTTGTTTCTCATAGCGACAGGTTCACCAGTGAGGTATATAATATTGTATATCATGTAAAGAAAATAAATCTCAATACCTTATTTACACGAATGGGCTTCCCATAGAGTTTAATCATATTCAGAACCTTGATTGCCTGCATCAGAATACAAAAGACAGAAACATAAACAAGGGACAAAACGACAGATACTTCCCTCCTAAAACATACAAATAGAATAAATAAGCTTGACATTCACGAAACACTCACGTAATCAGCATCTTCTTCACTCCGGAATTCTACGAACCCATATCCTTGGTGAAGATTTGTCACTCTATCCTTGGGAACATAGACATTGACTGAAATAAAAGATGGAAAAAAAAGGCAAAATCAAAAACAAAATCAGAATCAAAATGTCCACAAGAAATGGGGAATAACTACTCAAACCATCTACATCATCTCTAATATTGAATGAATTTCACTAAATCAACAATGACCCATCAGTTAACAGAACAAACAGCTAACAGATAGAACTTGCTTTTGCCTAATGATATTGAATTTAAACAGCTAACAGAAGATACTGAGACGTAGCCTCAGTTAGGCAGCACCTAAACGAATGAAAACGATAAGCTTACCCACAGGTCCAGCTTGAACAAACAACTCCCATAGTAACTCCTCTGCTACCTGAAAGCACCAAAACATGTTAAAAGACCAGCTTCCATATCATAGGACCATGTATACTCATCCAATTGTGTAACTAGATCAGTTTATAACTTTTCGCTAAAATTCAACAAGTCTTCGAATTCGTGAGAAAAAATAACATTGCAAGCAGTAGGGAACACTTGATAAGTGAGGCACATATAGTTCTAAAATGAAAACTTGTGGAAGCGACAAGAAGCTATAGAGAAGTGCGAGAAAAAAGAACCTGAGGATCGAGATTGCCGACATAAGCTGTAGCATCTTGATTTCTTTCGGAAGAATGTTGCCCTAGCAAATTAGCTCCAACACCAGGAGCTATTCGAGTCGTCATTGCAGTTTTTTACCTATTCTTGGTCTTCTAGGCTTCACCTTGCTCTTCAAAAGTTTTCTCCTTCTTCGCTGTGTGTGTTTCTTTCTAGTAAGTCGCGATTTTGCAGGTATGGAAGACAATGAGAGGGCTTTTCGATGTTTAGGGACTGTTTGGGCGGTAAACATTAGGCCCATAGAAAGTAAAGTAGGCCCAAATATATGGACTTGTTTCGTGTTTAATAGCTTCTTTGGTTTCTTCGTAGGGATTGGTTAGTTAAGACACGAAGGCCGTATAAAAAACCGAAATTCAGCGTATCAGAACAAACAATATTAAGTATGAAATTGCCCCCAAAGGTAGCCGGGTTAGTAGAGTAAGATATGCTTGTGACCAAAGGTCATGTGTTCGAATTTTTCTACATACATTTTCTCGGCTGAGCCTGTCATCTTGTGTGGTTACCTTCTCGCGTTGATGTGTAACTTTTCTGTTCTTGTTTTGAATTATTTTATAATTTGTTTTTATCGATTTTATATTTTATATTTTGTTATTTTATAAGAAAATTTACCTTCTAGCGTTGGTTTGTAATTTTTCTGTTCTTGTTTTGAATTATTTTATAATTTGTTTTTATCGATTTTATATTTTAAATTTTATTATTTTATAAGAAAATGGTCATTTTTGAAGTGTTGTTATTGATAATTTTAAGTTGGAATATTTTTTGTGGTTCTCTAAAAAATTCAATCGGATAAAATCAGATTTTTTTTTTGAATTTTGAGAATGGATTTTCTTATGTATTTCTGAACAAAAAAACAAATATTTTGACCAAAACTACCAAATTGACATGGAAAGTGTCAACATAATTCCAACCGTTTTCATGCATGCATGTCCAACCCGGGTTATTTTCAAATAATTAAAAACTGGCTTAAATTAGAAAATTCAAAATTAAATGAATTTCTCACATACGGCCCTTGACCGAGCTCGCAACGCTAGCTAGTCACAATATAATAAAAATCGTGCATTCTGCACTATCAAACTTGCTGGATAATATATTATGATTACATTAGTCAACCAATTAATCTAATTACACTAAAATATCAGAACAGTTTTCCCCAATTTAGTTGAATTAATGATTAACTAAAACAAAATCACATCAAATAACAAATTTATGCATAAATGAAATATTGTGACGATTAAATTTCATATTATTATATTACACATTTCAAATATTTGAACATTAAGGTATCAGTAATGATTGAAACTTTAATATTCATAATCAATAGAGTAAGACAATATACACATTATGAAATTTGGATGCGAGTTATATTTCCATTATGGAAGATCATTCTTCTATGAGTGGATGAGTGTTCTTTTTTAGGGAGGTGTTATATCATGGGCATCCAATAAACAACCCTGTATAACTAATTCAACAATAGAATCTGAATGTGTGGCATTAGTAGGAGCTAGTAAGAAGTTAAGTGCCTGAGAAATTTGATATATGAGATTCCATTGTGGTCTAAACCGATAACACCTATATTTATCAGGTTTGATAGTGAAGATGTCTTGGATAATATCTATAGACAAGTTTACAAAGGAAGGTCTATACACATAGGTGCTAGACATAACATAATTTGTGAACGAGTTACACATGATGTTATATCAGTTAGGTTTGTCAAAACTCAATATAATTTAGCCGATGATTTAATCAAATATTTAAGTAGAGAACTTGTGCACAAGTCGGCAATTGAGATGTGATTAAAGTCCATCTGAAATCTTTCATTTTGAGATACCCAATTCCCATCTAATATGACACCAAGTGTTGAATTCAATATGCAAAGCTTAACATTTAGATATTGGAATACGTTTTTAGTATCATCCCAAGGTATGTGTTCAGACCTGCAAGTTATGGAGGTTGAAGTTTATAAACTGCACATTTGAGCATGAAGTTTAGCCAGTTCAAGTAACTAGGACTTGGCTTTGATATGCTTGAGAAAGATAAGGACATAATGTTAGTAAAAATGTGTGAAGCGAGAACAAAGCAAAATCCATGATTTTTTCAAATACTTGAATACTCAGTTTAAAGCTTGTCAATGATGTGAAGTATGATTACTAGTATATCTACTAAACTTTATAACAAAATAGGTAATATTTTTCCTAGTACTAATCATGTCATGCATAAGACAACCAATGGCTCTTGAGTATTCAAGTCGAGATACTGCAATACATTTATTAGGTAAAAGCTTAAGACTATAATCCATAGGTGTGCTAACGAAGAACAATATTTAAAATTAAATTTATTTAATATCCTCTCACTATAATGAGATTGATAAATCGGTATATAATTGTTATTTCTCTTGATCATTATACCAAGAATCATCTCAGCTTTCCTCAAATTGTTTATCTCAAAACTAAATGATAAAAAATTCTTGGTTTCATCAACTTGATGTTGGTTGGTGCAAAATATCAACATATCATTCACATATAGACAAATAATAAATTATTTACCATAAGAATCAAATTTACTAAATACACATTTTCCTGCTTGATTAAGAATAAAACCATTAGACAGTACCATATTATCAAAAAAATTATACTAATTTTTTGTACTTGTTTTAGATCATACACAGATTTCTTCAACTTGCATACCTTGTTTTCACAACCAAGCATAAGATCCTTTGATTTGGTTCCAGAAAAAAGCTCAGCTTCCACCCACTTTGAAAAATAATCAACCACCACAATAATAGTTGGACATCCTCCATAAGCCATTGATAGATGACTAACCAAATCTAACCTCCATCTATCAAATGGTAGCCTCGAAAATAGTCTCAAACGGTATTAATGACATGTGTCTCACATTAGAAAATCGTTGACATGTATCACACCTCTGAACCAAGTTCTTAGCATCAGCCATAATAGTTGGCCAATAATATCCTGCGAAGAGTATTCTTCTTGTCAAAGTTTGAAATCTAGAATGAGTCGAACCATCCCCATTATATAATTCAGAAAACACCATTTTTGATTCATTATTTCTAAGACATCTTAACAATGGTCTGTTTAAGGATTTTTTGTATAAAATATCTCCAACAACTGTAAACCCATATCTTGAATTTCAGCTTCTTAGCTAACACATTATCAATTGGTAAGCTTCCATTTACCAAGATTTTTTGAGGTCATACCTTTAATCTTTATTTTTTTTTTGCATTGAAATTTGAAAAACTTCCTCCAAACACTGACAATGTTCAGATTTCATATTTATTAATGGAATTTCTTACGCCAGTATCCACAAATACCCTTTGAAGCATGTTATTGTTACCAAAGAATCAATAATAGAATTATGCCCCTTATGCACGTGCTCATGCTTGATATTCTCAAATAACAGTACCAATTATCTTAGTACTTTTAAATACACCAAATTGATCCTTCTTTGCCTTAGATTTCCCAAATGGATGATTTACCAAGAGCTGTGAATCACTCAGCAAGCGTACTCTTTTGGCCCTGCAATTTTTTGCAAGACGCAACCCTGTTAGAGCTGCTTCGTATTATGTTTCATTATTTGATGTTTTAAAGTCAAAACATATTGCTTGTTATATTAATTTTCTTGTCGGAGCTACTAGTTGGATTCGTATTTTAAAACCCAAGATACTTGAACCTCAATTGGTTTGAATAATCCACTCATCTTCAGATTCATGAATTTCTACTTCAATATATGGTCTCTCCTAATAAAATTCAACTAGAATATCAGCCAAAGCATGAGCTTTAATTGTTGTCATCAACGTAAAATCAATACCATAGTCTCATAAATCTACTAGCCATGTTGTCATTCTTCGTGAAACATCAGGTTTTTGCAGTATACTTTTTAATAGACTAGAAGTTTGAACTATAACCAAGTGTGCTTGAAAATAAGTTCATATTTTCTGAGCAGTTGAAACTAAATCCAACGTCACTTTTTTAATTCTAAATACCTCTTTTTGGCATCTAACAAGGTCTTACAAACATAATAAACTAGTCATAAATAACCATCAACTTCTCTCACCAAAACTGCACTTCCTTGTAAAATCTGAAACTGCAATGTACATAAACAACTCTTCACCCAAAACTTGCTTGGTTAAGACTTTTGGGGAGGATAATTGCTCTTTTATTTTGAAAAATGCTTCATCATATTTTTGGGTCCAATAAAAATTATTGGATTTCTTTAAAACGTGAAAAAATTGGACTCATTTATCCGAAGATGTAGAGATACACATGTTTAATGATGTCAGTCTTCCAATAGAATTTGTATATCATTTATAGATCTATGAGGGTCTATGGTTATTAAAGTGTTCAATTGTACCGGGTCAGCTTCAATCCTATTCTTACTGACAATATAACTCAAAAAGATTTATACCGTACACTGAAGGTGCACCTCTCGGGATATAATTTCAAACTTATTAATTTGAAGTTATGAAACGTTTCTTCTAGGTTATAGAAATGATCTTTATCCGTCATATTTTTTACTAACATGTCATGAATGTATACCAATATGTCTAGCAAACACTTTGTTTACCAATAGTTGGTAAGTAGCTCCAGCATTTTCAAGGCCAAAATGTATTACCTTGTAACAGTGCAAACCCATATCAATGATAAACGTTGTGCTTTTTGATCCCTCAGATCTATATGGATTTGGTTAAACCCTGCAAATGCATCAATAAAAGACAAAAGTTTATTACCTAACGATGAATCCACATATTAATCTATTCTTGGGACATGGGAAATATCATTTGTACAAGCTATATTCAAATATGTAAAATCTACACACATGCTCCATTTCCATTCTTTTTCTTAACAAGTATTGGGTTTGCCCACATCGGATATTGAGCCTCTCGAATATGACAAATCTTTGATAACCGATTCATCTTTGCCACAATCGTCTCAGATGTTTCAGTTGAGAAAAAGCTCTTATTTTGAGGCCTCAGCTCATTAACTACCATAGTAACCCTTCGGTCATGATTGAGATCAAGATATTCTGAAGATATATCAAAGCCATAAATATGATATGTTATCACCATAGTAGTTTCTTACTTAGGATTCATGTTAACCGATTTCCTCACATGTTGGTTTACATTCGAAACCTGTTAGGGTCCAACCTATTTTTTAACAAAGGTTATTAGTTTTTCATTCTTAATCAATATATATATATATATATATATATATATATCATAGCGCAAAGCTATAAATCCCTCGTATCGTGCCCAATAGCACTATGATATTTTAAAAATATTGTATTCATTTCTTCTTTAGGTTTTGTAATTGGTATAGGCTTTCTGAATAAAAATGATTTCGAGTTATTTTAAAAATTGTAACAATATTGTCTTTTAATTTGAGCGTAATGATATAGCTGAACCCATCGGTTTACTCTCGGTATATGTTGCATAGTTTGAAAAATATAATATTGATAATTCGAGATATGTGGTTGTTGATAAATTGAAGTTGTTAATTGTGGAACTCTAAATCGTGGAGGCAAATAATTTGGAGTTCTCGATTGAAAAGAAGTATGAGATTGATAACCTTAAGCTTGTTGATGATTTGAGGTTGTCCCCTGCTGAACCTGCTTTTGCGATGACTCTAGGATAAACCTCATCGGGCCATTAAAGCCCAAAAAGTAAGAGATTTCTTCATTGTTGTTTCATTAGCCAGATCCACTGGGAGTAGTCATCGTTTGTAAGTGGCACACGTAACTTGTTCATCATAGTCATCCAACCCAGTCTGCATATGCATAAAGCGCTTGGTATAATCTTTCAAAATTTCCCAAATTATTTGTCTATACTAGATTATAGTAACTCCATCACCAGCATCTCTTTACTTCTTACAAGCTGTCTCCTGAAAGCTGTATAAAACATTCCAAAATTAGCAATAGTACCCTATGAAATCCGATTGCACCATTTCAAAGAAATTCCCTTGAAATTTTGGGAAAAAACTCGATATAACAATTTATCATCATCAAAATTTATCATATATGTTTTATATTGTTCAATGTGATCATCTGGATCTTGTGTTCCATCAAACTTCTCCACCTTCGCAATATCAAAATACTTCGAATGTACAATAAATTGAACCACTAGAGACAAAGAAGATATCATCCAATCTATAATTTGACTATATTGATGCTCACCTATGATTTTTTTCCATAATAGAACAAAGTCCTTGTTTGGAAGGGTTAATGAAATGACTATTGACCTTGTACTCAAGACTTTGGTCCCCAAATATTCCCTGAGGGGCCATAAACATTATTCGTAACATCGCATGATTAATCTGACCTTGCATTGTATGTTGTTCTCCTAATCCTTTCTTAATTGAAAGTTTGTTCTTAATTTTAGATATAGGTTTATGTTTATCTAAAGATTCATATTTATTTTTGTATATTTTCTCCTTTCGGTAAATTTTACTCTAACTATCGTGTTTCTTCAAATAACACATATCATAAGAGTCCATATTTCTTCTATGACTATCACTAGATTCTGATGGAACATATCTCTGTTTTACTTTCCTCTCTCTTCTCAAAGAACGATAATCTTGATTTGTTTAGAACTAGATTTCTCGGTAATTCTCATGGACCCGTAAAGTTTCAATTTTAGTATTATCACCTTCAATTGAGTTTGTACCACTGCTTACTCTTTAAACCTCATATCAAACCCTATTTAGACGTACTAACACAGTCTGTTCTTTCGGAGATAACTGATCATTTAACACAACGATATGTTCCAACAGCTTATTTATATGGTCTTTCCAAGCTACTTAAGTTCGTATCTCTTTCGGTTTTTGTTTGGTTTGAGGAAATATTCAAAACCTACTTTGATTACTTCTCCATCAACAAATACCGTAGGGTCTACTTTCATTTCAAAATCCATGTCTTGTTAGAGAGAAAAAATGTGTTTAGTATTATAAAAAAAGAAGTTGTTAAAAGTAAAATTAAAGTAATGGTTTTATTGTTATTCTCAAGAAATAATACACTTATTTATAGTAAAAGTGGTAAGGCTTTAGGCCTACATGAATGGTTCCCTTTGGCTGCTTCACCACCGGGTTGAAATATGAAGCAAAATGCTATCTTTCTTATGGGGGTTGAAATAACCCTAAAGCAACAATGAACAACCATACATATATTTGCTACCTCAGTATTGTACGGATGCATGCATAATGTAAAGATGGTCAAAATACAAAAACTTTTTAGATTGACAAGTGTGTTTGTTTCTTGCTTTTGAATTTTTGTATCTTTGGGCGTTTGCTATTTTGGTACATGGGGGTTGGTATCGTGTCCTCCCCTTAGTTCGGACATAAATTACCGATATTATTTCAGTTAAAGGAGTAAATCGTCGCACAGGTTTTCATAGTACGCTACCCCATGATACTCGATTTTTTGTAGTATCACGGTGGGGCCCTCATCAATCTTTCTTTTGTAAGATGATTCCACTTTGTTATCCTGAAGGGTTCTATTTAGGGAATCACCTATTGTTTCCTATGAACATGTCTTTGTATACATTCTAGAGTCCCCCAAAATCGTGTATAGATCTTTTCGGTAAACCACTAAACCAGTTCATACCATTACCTTTAAGAGTCATTGAGAGGGCTCGACAAAGCATAGTGTCATTTGGGTTGAAAAACCATCATCGTGTTCCCAAATTGCTCCAAATACCTCTCAAGGTCTCGAGTGTCGTCATAGGCCTCCATGCAAAACGGATCAAACTTGCGAGGGAGATCGACCTCTACGATTGTTTCTAAGAAGGATACTCATTGAGCACGTACGAGGCCATCTTGAGGCGGTCTTGATCGTATTGTTGGGCTTTGTTTTCTCTGGGTTGCTTAGGAGCCTCGTGCCTCACCTCGCGGTTCGGTTCTCTATCTTAGGACCATTTTTTTTGCTACTTTCTCATTTATCTTCGCTATGCTCTTCTATCTTGGAAGACCTACCCTCTCGGTTAGCTCGGTTGACTTCTACACCAAACCGCTACATTTCGCGGCTACCACCTCTTACCTTAGGTTTCTTGTAATTAGGTGGTTTTCTATTATTTTTGCTGCATTTCTTTGATCTGTAATTCTAAACGGCGGACTAATAAAGTGGCTATCGGGTTATTTACATCAAAAACGGGTTCCACCTGAACAAGTATGTCATACTCACCAATTGGACCGACTTTTTGGCCGACGACGGCTGATTACTGACTTTCCTTTACTATTACTCCGGCTATAGTGACAAACGATGGGTTAAGGTCGAGCCTCCTTGCTGATACCTCAGGGTGTGAAGACCGAGCATCTGTTCAAACTCAGGTTTGGAACATATGCTCGATTTCCAACTGAAATATTTATCTCCGAAGTTTTCCTTTCAATCCAGGATCTACTTACCACAATTGGTTTAAAACATAGTGTTTTTTAGTTACTATTTTCCCACAAATTGTGCCAAATTTGTTGAGGGAAAATACTCACAAATATGTCAAGTTGATAACTTTATTTCGATAAGAAGAAAATATACGTTTTATATAGTCGTAATCTTATTTATACAAAGTGCTATGTGTTTGTCTCTAGCCCATTAAGTGCATGACTCCACTAATTACAATAATGGATTAACACTAATGACCATTAACATGGCCGTGATCCGTTATATCGGAGTGTTGATTGTGGACCGTCTTTACTACTCATTGACTTCATTTAATGCTTACTTCATGGTATACTAATAGTGATTATGTCGTTCGGGCACTATTATACATATGTTGCCTCGGTAAAGCATGGAACCACCTCGGTAAGATGTGGTAGAATTGCAGTAGTTGTGATACTCGGTCAACACTAGAGGTGTCTAATGGCTCAGGAACCATGGTTCAAAGCTGACAACCTGCTTAAGAACTGGCGGTCTACCTGCGAAACTGGCCCATTAGGACTGCAACCTGGCAGGACCGCAACCCGCCGAGACCGCAACCCGCCAGGACCGCAACCCGCCAGGACCGCATAAGGAGCAACCCGCCAGGACCGCAACCCGCCGAGACCGCAACCCGCCGAGACCGCAACCCGCCGAGACCGCAACCCGGCAGGACTGCGAAACCACGGTTTATTTGTAAAAAACCGGTGGTTTATTAGTAAATATTATGCTGATTTTATTTATTTTATATCCAAAATGTTATATTTAAAAAATATTGAGATATTGCATATTATTATAGAATTATTATTACATTTTTGTTAATATTAATTTGTTTTGGTTATTAAGTTTTTTAGTGTTGTAATTATTATATAGTCCAAAATTTTAAATATTACTTATGTTATTATCACATTTTGAATATTATTATTATGTTTTTAGATCTAATACAAACCAAAACTATATCTTATCATGTTAAAATATTACAAATTCTACGGTTATAATTTTAATATTACATTTTGATTACTATTGTGATTTGGTTTTAAATTTTACAAGTGTTTGTTATTATTTTTTAAACCAAAATTAGATCTTATGAAGTTATAAGTATTTCATAATACATTTGTTGTTGTTATAATAAAAGGTAAAGTCATTTTTGGATAATTTAGCCGTTCACAGTTTATACTCGTGCGGGCCAGGAGTTGTACAAATATTTTCAAATTACAATACAAAATAGCAAAAAACTATTACAAACATCATTCATCTCCAGCTTCGTCTTCTTCGTAAGTAAAATCTTCGTCGTCATTTTCGTTTTCTTCCGCAATTTCTTGTTCAAGTATATCTTCGTAATCATCCGGATAATCTTCGAAGATGTCGTCTACGTTCACTTCGTCTCTGAACTCTATGTCTTGCATCCTTTTATCCGCCGCTGTCCAATCCTTAACTGCCACAAGCACTCCAAGTGCTTTGCCCGTCAATCTTGTTCTCTTAGTCGTGTATTGCAACCTCGCTTGGCTGAAAGCACACTCACTTGCAACTGTAGACATAGGTATAGCATAAATCTCTTTAACAATCCTGCAAAGAATAGGAAACTCTTCAGTTTTGGTACCCCACCATCGTATGATATCTTCAATACCTTGGTCTTGATAATTCGTAAAGTCAAACCTAGTGGTCCAATATCTATACAACTCATTATCAGATTGAGGGGTTTCTGTAACATTGTTGTTTCGTAACATTGCCAATCGAATATAGTTAGTATTTCTCCCTCTACCCCTATTGTTACTACTGCTTACATTTGTAGATGTATTTGATCTATATCTTGCAGCATACTTATCATAGATATTATACAAACTATCATATATACCGCTAATATACCCTTGAGGGTCAATTGGTTCGGTCGGTGGTATATCTGTAGGAAACCGTACAGATTTATAAAAGCAATCAACTAGCAATTCAAATTTTTCTTTTCGTGAAAAAGGATCTAAAAGGCAAGCAAATGAATAACTATCAGGGATTGGATGAAAATACTTTGTGAACTTATATTCCATTCCAGGCACCATGTCTACGCATGCATAATGTGATCTAAATTCATCCATATGCATGGCAAGATTAGCAATCGTGAAAAGGGCCAAATGAGCATTAGGTTGATTTTGTGAAGAAAAGGTTAGGGTGTTTTCTTTAAAAAGTCTTAAAAATCTTAACATGTGTGCACAAAATTTCCAATGATCTGGTTCAATTGGTGTTTCACGATATGTATTATAAAGCGTCGATATCTCTTCTTTAAAAACATGCGCACGTGCAAGCATTGTGTAAGTAGAATTCCATCTAGTTTCGACATCTAATAAAAGTTTCTTATATTTTTTCCCATTTGAAAGAACAAGTGTTTTAAAAGCTCTTTTTTTAGCAGCGGATGTCGAGCAAAATAGGATCCCATTTTTTATAGGGGTAATATAATCACCCTGAACCTTACGTATTCCTTCTTTCGCAATTAATTGAAGTACGTGGCATAAACATTTGGTGTGAAACAATTTTGGAAAAGGGGGATTGCAATCTGCTATAAGAAATGTTATAGCACTAATATTAGAAGATGCATTATCCAACGAAATAGACATAATCTTGTTTTTAATGCCATAAACATTCATGCATTCAGTCATACTCTCCCTAATTATTTGTGCGGTATGCTTCCCAATTGATTCAAACCATATAATTCTCCTTTGGAGGACCCATTGGGCGTCCATCCAATGGAGGGTAACACATATCATATCTAAATCAGTAAAAGTAGCTATGTCACTAGTAATCGAAACATTCCATGGCAAAGTCTGCATAGTTTGAATAATCTCTTTTTTTCTTTGTAAATAATATTTAAAGGCTAGCGATCGCAAAGAGGTACGTGGAATGCGTGTTGCCTGTGGGTTTACCCCAACTTGCATCCAATTTTCGTATCTCCAAGAATCCCCAAAACTAAATGGTTGTAAACTACCGACTGCATAAATCATTGTTTCTTCCCTATACGTATCGTGGTTAAACTCAAAAGGAAGACCTGTTTGAGGGTTCGTGCAAACATTAGTTGGGTTAGGTTTTGTAGGATCATATATTTCATGTTTCGTTAAATGTTTTACCATAGTGCTAGTGCCCATATTTCTAGATCCACTTACGTGAAGATAACGTTTATTGCACTCTTTACAAATACAAAACAAACCATCTTCTGATAGAGTATAGTGTTTCCAAATCCAAGATGTTTTCTTACGAGATCTCCCCCCACTAGTACTTCCACCACCACTTTCGTGGGAGGAGAGTGTGTCAACGTGAGGGAATTCTGTAGAAAAATCATCCATGGTATTGAGATCCACATTAGATGGTGGGTTTATCCCAGTATTTCTACGTTTTGAATTCATTTTAAAACTAATAACAGTTTTTTTTTTTTCAAATATGCAATAAAATACTAATAATAAAATCACAATTTAGACTAATAACAAGATATAACAACTAAATTTAGACTAATAACAAGATAGAACAACTAAATTTAGACTAATAACAACTAAGAAACAATTTGCGGAAAAACAAAAATCAAACAATTTCGAAAGTAGGAGTAGAATAAGTAAAATAACTAATTGTAGTTTTCTAGAACTTATCGAACAAATAGATAGATTTAGAGAGAAGTAGAGAGTTGTTTGAGAGGTGTGAGTATTGGTGTTGGGGTCTCCTCTACTTATAGGGGAGACCAAAAAAAAAAAAACCGAAAAAACAAAAAAAAAAAAATCGCCCGGACCATCCGGATGGGCGTCCGGATGGTCCGGACACATGATCCGGGGCATCCGGACAGTTTCGCCCGGACGCCCGGACAGACAATTCGGACCATCCGGATATCGATCCGGATGGTCCGATTGGAACCGGGGCATCCGGACGATCGTCCGGATGCCCCGGTTCAACCAACGGCTAGTTCAAACGAACTAGCCGTTGGCAACGGCCAAAAGCGGACCATCCGCACGCGTGGCCGGATGGTCCGCTTGATGACGTCATGCTGACGTCATCAAACGGCTAGTAGAAAAAAAAAAAAACACAAAATTACCCTATAAATACACCCTACATCCTCCTATATTTTTAACTACAAATCTCTCCCTCTCCACTACAAATCTATCCCCTCTCTCTACTACACTTCTCTAAAAAATTTTTATATTTTTCAAACTCTATTTAAATTTCAGGTTTCGCAAATGTCTTCGAAAACAAAAAAGAATGCTCGTAAAGGTGGACGTAGTGAACCAACCACTTCCGAATTGAGAGAGGTGGAAGAAATGTTGTTTCAAACCATGGAGCAGGAGGTAACGGAGAGCGAGACTATCGAACATCGCCCCGAGGGGGAGATTCACATCCGTAGTAATCAGCAAGGAGGTCGAGGTGTAACAAAAATTTGGTCTGGTATGTTTCTGAACTACGAGGAACTGATCCAAATAGAGGGTATGCAAAAAAATTTCAAACTTATTGAGCCTACTAATGGCCAAGGTTGGATGAATCTAGCTAGATTCAAATGTGATTGGTATATAGAACTAGTGCGAAAGTTTTATTCCACGGCTAGATTAATCGAAAATGATCCAAGAGGTTTAGGAATGAATTGTTTGATTGATGGTAAAGACATTAGTTTTTTTGAAACTGATTTCTACGATCTTTTTTCCGTTCCAACCCATGATATCTATACCGGTAATAAATTACCTCCCATTAGTTATCGCCCTACGATATGGAGTGCTGATTGGCCTTTGTCTTACGAAGAAGCGGTAGAGATTCTTACTTGTCCTGGTGCGGAAGCTCCGGAAATTAGCGGTAAATTTCGAGCCATGCGGGGTAATTTGGATGGTATTGGGAAATTAGCTTTGAAATTGGTAAATAGTATATTTCTTCCACCTAGTAACAATGATTCGCAGCTTTCATATATTCAAACATTTGTTACTGCTTTTATGATTCGAAATCAGGGAATAATTAATTTACCCAGCTTGATGATTCGAAATATGGCTGCGAGGTGTGGTACGGATAAACTACCTTATGGGATGATATTGAGTAAATTGCTTGTTTCGAAAGGAGCTGATGTGAGTATGTACACTCCGGTGAAGGTGAGGCCGACTAGTGCTATAGGTAGAAACTCTTTGCGTTTGCAGGAAATATACTCTTGGGATGGAGAGTTGATTTCGAAATTAGAGGCATGGAACCACCATAGAGAAGACTTGAATCAGATATATATTGCGAACGGTCTTACAAAACCGCCAAATCCACCTACTCAGTATCGAGTTGAGGCTGAAGTGTCTTTCGATCCAAATGCTAGTGGTTCTTCGCGAGTACCGCCACAACAAAGACGAACCGATCGCGAATTTGCTGAGTTTGCGCATACTCAACAAATGGTTTGGCATGATGATTTTACAAAATGGCAAGGTGAATTTCAAAATTGGCAGGGGGGGGGGGGTAAATGACCAGCTTAGCCAGATACAGCAGTGGCAAGTAGGGGTGAATGATCAACTTGGTCACCTCCAGCAGTGGCATGGTCAATACGAGCAGTGGCATGGTCAATACGAGCAGTGGCATCATGGACAAGATCAATGGAATGAGCGATTTGCAAACTCTCAAGCCCAACAGTCGGAGTATATGCGACAGATGATGGAGAACATGCATTTGCAAGGTCAACCACCTAACAACAACAACGATGAAGCTCCTTAGTTTTTCGCAATTGATTTTCATTATCGTTGTAATGTTTATCTTTTTTATTTGATTGAACAACTATGTTACTTGTTTGGTTTTTATTTTTAATGAATTGTTTGTTTTGCTTCTATTTTTTATTAAATGTTATTTAAATCACTTACCTAGCTTTCAATTTTTATTTTGTTCTTTACAACTTACAAGTAATTTATGTTTATGCATATAAACTTCTAATATTGAATAGTTCGAAAATACAATAAACTATATAATTCATCTAACCATAAACACTTCAAGCTTGAAAGAATCTAAAGAATCACCTAATAATTTAAAATTTTAATACAATTATATGTCTAATAGGTATATATTATTTAATAGTAATATATTATTCAAACGTATCAAAATCAAATTACAATTATTTTTTTAAAATATAATTGATGATTATAAAATTTCGATTAAAATGATAACATATTTAAATTAAAATACATGAAATAGAATAATTAACTCAATTATTGAAATTAGATTCAATTAACACTTACAAATTAATTTTAAATAACATTATAATATATTCTGATAAACGGTTCTTAAATGGTTAAATGGTTTGGCTGATGGTTTGAACTGGTAAACGGCTCTTAAATGGTTCGTCTGGTGGTTTGAACTGGCGGTTTAACTGTGAAACTGGCCCATTACGACTGCAACCTGGCAGGACCGCCAGACCGTCAGGACCGCATAAGAGCAACCCGCCGAGACCGCAACCCGCCGAAACCGCAACCCGCCGAGACCGCAACCCGCCGAGACCGCAACCCGCCGAGACCGCAACCCGTGGTTCAGACTTAAACGGTGCGGGTTGGTGCTGGTTCAAACCGTTTGACACCTCTAACTGCTTACAAGCGTCTTTGGTAAGCCTCGGGACCCTCTCGGCCTCACGTCGCGGGAAGGCTGTGATTATACAGCTTGGGTATCAGTGTTTATGAACAATCTCCGTATAACGTGGGATCCCTTTGGTAAAGCGTCACTACCTCTTGGTGATTATTACATCTCTTTTGAATTCCCTTACTGCTTGGTCTTCAGTGCCTGGCCATCAACTGTCTTATTTCATGGTTTTCTAGTCTGAGAGTAATCTTTGCCACCATAGGGGCCTTCACTTTATGGTCATATATTTCCCTATAGTGGCGACCTCATCATTTAGGACTGAAGCTTAACTTTTAACAAGTAAGGCCCAAACCAAAGCCTCTAGCCCAACGGATAATTCCCATCTCAGTATCTCCAATTTTCTTGTCAAAGCAGTCTATACAGGAATACTCGAAGCCCCCCCGGTAAGGTTCGAGTGTCTGTCGGGATCATATTAGGGTTCATTTGACAAGCGAGTTGATTCATTTGGATGTATAGTCTTAAATCTGATATGATTTTGTGTAATTAATTCAAGGCTCTTCGTCCAATGAAATTTAAAAAGATTCGAACATTTAATTTCGCGGTTTTCTAGAACTCAATCAGTGTGTTTCTGCCACATGTCACTCCTGAATTGACCTTAGGATAAAAAAATCTATGCAGATTTACAACGCGTGCTTTGTGAATCTTTGATGATTTTACTTCCTAAAGCTTGCCATGTTTACTTCATAAGTATAGCAACATGTTCTTTCTATATATAGCAGCAAACCTCGCCTTTACTTCTCACACTTTCTAGAGAGATAAGTTCTCAAATATAAAAAAGAAACTTTGCCACTCCTTCGCTTAATTTTCTATATTTCATCGTGTGCTCTTTAACCGATTTGCGCTCCGTCTACTTATGTTCTTTTTATTTCCCAAAATCTGTTTTTAAGCTTATACTCTGGTTTATGTCTTCCTCCCATATTTTTCCTTTTCTTGTAGAGCACTATGGTATTTTATAAAGGTATACTATTTAGGCAATTATATGACCCAGAAAACTTGAACAAAACTTTGGAGCTAAACCCCTAAGAAATAGAGAGCCTAAGGATAAATTCTTCTAAAGAATGATGGATGTGCAGTACCAGTCTTCGGATAGTCAACCATCCAATCGAAGTTATTAGGTCGAGGCATATTTTGATGATTGTCATGTTTCCTTCAAAGAATGTCATATTGGAAAGAACCCTTTGGTTAATCCTTGAGCTCTCCTCTTGTAGCCATAATCTTCAAGTGCAATCCTTACTAATAACGTAATGGAAGGTGCTATAGAGAGTAGGAGGACTGGTAAACAACCAATGACTTGTAATCCCTTAAAGAAGATAAAGCATTTGAAGAAGGACTTCAAGATCCACCCTCAGGTTGATGGTAAAAGTTCCTTCCTAGATCAGAAGAAAAAGAAGACATGCAAGAAGACTCTGAACTTCTCCGAATAACCTCACAGTCCAAGGAAAATATAACCCAACATCTCAGTTCAAGCTGATAACCCTCTTATGTCGGATTTGCGTAGGATATCTTTTATGATCAAAGATACATCATATGATGTCCTTCGAAACATTAAATATTTCTATCCACACTTCCATGAGCTCACTGAAATGCACTATTTGTGGAAAATTCTTAAGAATGTGAAGATAGGGTTATTGCTGGAGGGGGAAACCTCTTTTTTTTGTGAACTCAGATGAGCTGGTATTCTTTAATGATATCCTTGATTGGGGATTTTATTTTCCCTTTCACCCAAGCTTTAGAGATTTTTTATCCGACTTGATCTATGAACAATTCAAGCTAGCCCAAATTCCTGGAGAATGGTGATGTCATTTATAATAGCATCAGGTTTATCGAGGATTTATTTGATAATGGAGTAGTTGATTTCTCAAAGCAAAATATTTATCAACCATCGGTACCCCGATTATTACCTTACCGTAGGGGTGTCTTAAAGATGGTAATTAATATGGTGAATTCCGAAGCGACTTGGAAAAGAAGTTCATATTTATGTAAGGTGTATGAGAAAATGGGATTCCAATATGTTCGGCTAACCCGAGTACCGTTTGAAACTCATGGAGATCCAATCGTAAGAGTTCCCCTACACCGCACTAGTATATATCCTTGGATACAAAGTCATTATACCCATAAATAAACTCTTTGATTTCTCGTAACTCTTTATTTGATTTGTGCTAACTTTTCCCATTTAGCTATTTATTTTAGAGTATTAAAAGTTATACATTGCGTCTGAAAGTGAAGGCAAAACACAATTAACACTGTTGAGTAACTGAGAAAAATGCAATTAGAATTGTGAGTTTCGTTGGTATTTCACCTACCATAACCCCAACTGATTTGAAATTTTAGGATATTGACAAGTTGTTGAGTCCCGAAGACAAATAGACCGGCAATAAAGTTAACATTTTGATGCTTGAGGACATATATGAGCAAATCGATCAAGATTCTGGACATAGTTTGAGCTCTCAGCAAGCGTGTCAGAATGTCCTCTACATCCAAGGTTCCCCGAAAGAGGGTGGAAAAATAGAAGAGCTTGAGGACTTGCGACATTTTTGCTCATAAAACTAATGGTTTGAAATCATTGGTTCATATTCAAACTATCATGATATGTTTCCCAATGATTCCTCTACATACAAAGCTAGGGTGCATCCCCCCTAAATTGAAAATGAAAGTGACCTTAACAAATCTGCTCCGAATTGTGACTGTCAAGTACGAGTAAAAAAATGAGGCTATAGTGTTGATGGGTAACTATAAGGACCTACCCAAGGTAGTAGAAAACTACACAAATGCTTGGAAACGTACCATTAAAACAATTAACAAGTCCATTTCATACGCGGTGGCATGGCGTATCGCTATTCACAATGGGGTGGTTTTTTTACGTTTTCACTCACCATAAATACCATACTTTTATGTGTTCGTATCTTTAATGCTTATTCTTACAGATTTTGAAAAATACTTGGGGCATGATGCGAAGTACGATGCTAAGGCCCCCGGCTGATCCATCTTGATAAGAAGACCCCTCAAGTATATAAGCAATAACAAATAAGTTAAGAAAGAAAATCGGATTAAGAAGAATACACTGCTTGAGACCAGGCCAACTCAGTGCGCAAATAAAAGATAAACTTACCAATGAGGTTTCCAAGCTTAAAGCGGATAATGAGAGCTTGAAAAAAGATCATGCAGCTCCCAGCAAGCCTTCAAAGACGCTGAAAAAAAGCATGTAGACGAGATGAAATTTTTTATTGATTTCACTGAGGAGAAAGAAGACACGATTCGTGAATAAATTGTGTTGTCGTTCCACCAATATTTCCTGAAACTCAACCTTGAGGGATCTAGGGGAGGTTTTTTAGGCTAAGCATCTTATCGAGTGTCACTGAAATTCTGAGGGAATTAATGCGATGATAGTGAGTGAGTCTTCACCACACTATGTTGAGGAAGACTCCAAAGCTCTGAACTCCCTAACCGCTATTGATGCTAAAATCCTTGGATGGCCAAGGCAACTGTTGTATTTTATTTTCCCACTTTGAACCTCTAAAATTCTTAGGATGGTCGGGGCATATTTTAATACACATTTGAACCCTCGAGGTTCCTCCATACCACCATTCTACTTGTTTTAATTTTTTTTACCATAAGATGATCAATACCGTGGTGAATTAAAGTTCAATATAGGATTGGATACCCATCGCTATTAGTAGCCAACCTTTATTTGGAAATTATTGCAACTTGATGATTAATCTGAGTTCGAGAATTTGGTGGTCACCCCAGGCTCAAATTTCTCCCTCAACCAATCTTTGTTTGGTATTGTTACAAGAAAATAAACTATTGAGACCTTATTGATTACTCTGATCTTGATGTTCTCTGTTAACCAATCTTTATGGGTTATTTTTATAAGAAAAGAAACTACTTAGACCTTATTGATTACTCTAAGCTCGATTTTTTCCTTCAACCAATATTTATTGATTTTTGTACATGAAAATAAACTAGTGAGACCTTATGTTTAAAACATGCACACTTGTTAAAAAAAGTGTTTCCATAGCAATCGTTTAATTAACTTGCGGGCGTTTTCATAACATTCTAACACCTTCGAATCATTTTGCTATTTTGTAGTAGTTTTAATACAAAAAATAAGATGTTCGACATCTATACAATTTTTACAAAAAATATAGTCAGAAATACTCGATATGCCACGAGTGTTGAACCCTCATTCTTTCTTCATCGAACAGTTTATAAGTTCATACTTTGATATTTTCTACCTCGGTGTACAAGCCCTCCAAATTTGGACCTAGCTTGCCTAATTTTTTATCCTTAATGTGCAAAAATAAATTCTGAGGGCATTGTCCCCTACCACAAACTTACTTTTCTACTTATAATTATATTTACTTATCATAAAAGTCTGGTAGTGTTGGACCACTAGTGAGCCTTGGTTCTCTTTTCTTCTATCAAATCAAGTTATGCCCTCCTAGATTTGAAACTTAACGGAGGACTATCTCCACCGGTACTACGGTGTCCATGACATACACCAGGGCGAATGGTGTTTCTTATTTTGTAGTTCATAAAGTTGTTGTGTATGTCCAATAACCTCCTAAAAATAGTTTGACCATTTTCCAACCGCTCCCACTAGGATATTTTTAATACCTTCGAGGATGCAACGATTTGTTACATCTTACTCCTCGTTCGCTTGAGGGTGGAATGGGGTAGATAAATATTTCTCTTTACCCCTCATCCAAAAACATGTGTTCGTTTCAGTGTTTTAGAATTTAAAATTTTCATCCATGGCGATTTACTTTGGGATACCGAACCTATGATAGATGTTAGGCAATATCAAACCGATCATATTATTGGTCTTGATCTTATAGAGAGGTTCTGCCTCTACACACATTTGAAAGGTATTCCACAACGACAATGATGTGATTGCATTCACTCGAAGCAATGGGTAATGGTCTGAATAAGTCTATCACCCACCTTTCAAATGGTAGTTCTTCAAAGATTAATTCTAATGGCACCACGTGGATATAAATACTATTAGAAAACTATTGATAGAGGTCTAAATTTTTTACTAAATCCTTAGTATCCGTTAATTGGTAGGCAAGGAGAATCTCGTCAGTATAACCGTACGAGTTAGTTTCTTATAACCATAGTGACCCATGTCTATAGTAGAGCTCTTTCAACACCATGGAAGATTCTTTGGATCTCAAACATCGAGGTAAATGTTGACCCCTGCTTAAAGACAATGCCCTCTACGATTATAAATCTTTTTTCTTAAACTCAATCTTCATGTCACAAAATAAACCTCAGGGAAAATTCCTTCATTTATGATGTTCAATATATCAACCCAAAGTTTCTAGCCTCGACCGACCAACTCTAAGGTCTCCTCGTGATTGAGCCATTTCTTCTTATCGATCAAGGGGTTTTCTTGCAACGAGACTCACGGCTCCGTTTGGGAATAAGATATCGAAGCTAAAATGTATGTTTGGAAGTTTTCTACTATGATGACTTGCTTGAAACTTGCCTTTTCAAATATTGACCATGAGTTTTTAATACTTTTAAGGTATTTAACTAAGTAATCCTTGCGCGTTTTTGCTTACCTCAAACTGTTATCAAGAGTTGAGAATTACTTATCAATCAAATAAGTTTCACACCACATACGTGAGACATGATTAGACCGATGATTGTTGTATTATACTCAGCCTCATTATTCAAAGCTTGGAAACCAGAGCGGATGGCTTGGTTCAGTGCCTCCCCAGTTGGGGCCATAAGTTGGACACCTCAAGATATCATGCTTCTGCAATATATTACGGAGTGGGAAAGAAGTTTGAACCATAATCAAATGGCCCTGGAAGTAAGGACTTATTTTTTGGGATGTTGTGATCAAGGCTAGTGCCAACTTTTCTAGGTACAAATATTTTATCTCTGTGGGGAGAAAGCTCTTACTTATATAATAAATTGGCTTGGGGAAATTCTCCTCTTTTTTATCAATACTGTGCTCACCGCGTATTCAGATATGACTAAGTAAACGTATAACCTCTCAAATGGGATAGGATTTGACAAGTTTACTAGGGAGGATAAATTCCGTTTTATCTTATTAAACGCTTTACCGCATTGATCGGTACACTCAAAGCTGTTGGCCTTTCGGAGTACTTGGAAAAATAATGCACACTTGTTTGACGATGAGGAGATGAACTTATTTAATGTCGTAAGCCTTCATATCAGTATTAGGACCTTTTTGAGGCTTTGAGGTTGATGCATGAAGCTAAAGCCTTCAATTATGACGTGTATGCTTCTATTCTATTTTCACTTACCAAATACTATAAGAAGTTTTTGGACCCGACTCCGAGTGTACACTTCTCCAGATTAATTTTTAAATTCAAGACCCTAAGGTTTTGAAAAGTCTTCACCATATCAAAAATAATCCTCGAGTCTTCTGCGCTCATTACAAGCATGTCATTGATTTAGACCTCAACATTTCTTCCAATCTATGAGGAAAAAACCTTGTTAACTAATCGGTGATAAGTCGCCTTTGCGTTTCTTAGTCCAAACGATATTACTTTATAGCAATGGAGTCCTCAGTCTGTCACAAAAGTTATAATCTCTTGGTTTGATTGATGCATCTGAATCTAGTTGTATCTTGAATAACCATCCATGAACGACAAGAGGTTGTTGCCTCAGGTGGAGTCTAAAAACTAATCTACGTGAGGCGCTGAGAATGGTTCTTTATGGTAAGTTCTATTTAGACCGGTGAAGTCGACACACATGCGCCAGCTATCATTTTTATTTTTGACTAACACCGGGTTTATTTTCCATGTGGTGTATTGGGACTGTCATGCTGGATAACCTATATACTTTGGCAACAATATTTTTTAACTTGTCAATAGATAAAAATATTATATTTTGTGAGATAGGCTTCACATTGGGACTAACTCATAGTTTGTGGCAAATTATATCGTTTGGGACTCCGATAACGTCCTTGCTTGACCATACAAAACATATAAGCTTTCCGAAAGGAAGCTCACCAACTCATTCTTCAATGATTCCGATAGGCTAATGCTAATTTTAATTTTTTTTCCATCCTAAAAATAAATGAACCTGAGCATCCTCACCGGGCACAAAAAAATCGAGGGCCTCTCTGAGGTCATCTACCCTCTCGACCCCAACTAAAAGCCATAAATATTGTTATTCCTCCATAGGTCTTTTCCATATCCTATTTTATCATTAGACCTTATTTTTCTGTTGTTTCTTAAGCACTAGTGAATGAGAATATCAATCTCTTGTAACCTGATGATTGCTCCGAACAACTCCTATCATATACCCTATTACGTATTTTAGGAATTAGTGGACGATGGAGATTATTGCATGTATTCAATCTAGCCATGATCTACCGAAGATCGCGTTATAAGAGGTCATGTGATCCACTAGGTACTCTGAAGTTTTTTTCTAAAGTCAGTTCATCCTAGAATCACATTTGTTTCGAACTCCCCGGTTATTATGGCACTCACCCTGGTGAACCCAACAATAGTTTGGTCTGAGAGGTGTGTGGAGCGGGAACTCTTCATATGATCATAAGATGTTATAAAAAGGATATTGGCCGAGCTGCATGTGTCAATCAACACCAAAAAAATCTTATATCTTCCCACAAAAGCATTAATAAAGACAATGTTCTCATGAGGCCTCACAACGCCCTATATGAAATCGTTTCTGAAAATGATATGTGGATATGATGTTCGTACAACGTATGGATAGGTTTTTCCTTGTAGTTATGCTTTGATATCCTTGTTATGTCTCTTTTTACATAAGGTGGTGATCCCCAAAACAATATCACCCCCAACACTAGTTAAGAGTCCCATATAGTTACTTAAATCATCTTTCCCCAACTCAATCTCAATCTCACGATGCTCGGATTCCGAGTTGAGACACTCTCTCCCAAAGATGGCTTGTATGACACGAAGGTCTTGATGTAGGTCTAACTATACACTAGTCAAATCGTCATCACTTGCATCTTGACTTATATTGATCATGTTATTATTTTCTTATTTGGGATAGCCATTTAGGTTCCCGAGCTACTTGCCGCAACACATATGTTCCATACCCAATATTTTGTTGCACTCCATGATTATCCTTTACGTACTTAAGTAGTTTACCATTATTGATTAGGTTCCAGATATATACCTTAAGAGAAATGCAATCCGTTTTCCATGACTGATTTCATTATGATACTTGCAATGTTTTCCATATATGTCCTCGTGAGGTTTGGTGATTAGAGGGAAGAGGCCTGAAATGGACGTAGCCTTTAGTGTTTTTAGTAGATTCATGTAAGATTTTCCATCAACTCGGTGTCGTATTGTGCCATAGCTACTTATTTCTCCGATTGTCAGGTCCTTATCATGAAGAGGCTATTCATGAAGTTGATGCCTCTGATTGCCTAAGGTTACGAACTTGAATCAATCACTTATGCATTAGAACCTTGAAATGTGAGGGGAAGGTATAGGAGACCTACCGCTTTCAGACCATCGCAACACATCAAGTGGGGTCGATGTGGTCACAAGAGCTGAAGGTTGATAATTTTATCTCGAACAGAGCTAAGATAAACACATCATATCTTCTATACGGATTTGAGACTCAACCTGAGGTAAAAGAGCCCCAAAGGTTAAAGTCTTCTTCTTCATGACTTCTCGTGCCAAGTTTTTCCCCGAGGTGAGCCCTTGACTGTACAAGGCAATGACCACCTCCTCTCGACAGTTGTCAAGGTTGTTCTTGGTGCGCACGAAATGTTGCGTGTAGTCCCTCGTTCATGATGGCCACATTTAGGTTCAATATTTTAACACTAATAAATTTGTACGTGCAAGTTTTATTAATACTTTTCAATTTTGTATTAGCGTGGGTAGTCCTGTTCATTCTTTCATACATGTTTTATAAGAATTTTTCCGAACTGTCATTTTACTATATTGATTTTGACACTTACTAACTCACTGGTTATTTGTACGACATTATCATTTAGAAATTTGATTCCCCTTAAGTTATCGTCTAAGAATAATATGTTCGGATACAGACTGTTGCACAAGTGTGAGGATATTTTCCCTTTACTTGTTATTTCATTTTCTTCAAAATACCTTTTTGTTAATCTTTTTATGATTCTAGAGTGTGGTTCTCCTCCAAAACTTACTTTAATTGTCTAGCTTTGTAGGTCCGGGTCCAAGTGATCATTTTCTCCTTCTTACTCGACTAATGTGCCTACATTTATGTCTAGTGATGATTGAGCTTCAACCGTATTTGAGGATTATTTTGAGGCTTCACCTGAACCATGTCCAAACTATTTCCTTATTTTTTAATACTGCAGTTTTTTAGTTTTTCTTTCTTTTTACAAGTTTTGTCTTGCAAAAATCTAATAATTGTTAATATAAATATATGTTAAAGTATGAGACTTTGTATTTATCTTTGATTTCTTCATTGATCATTATAAATAATTTATTTGGCTCCATGAATGATACATTTGATAAGTCAACTGCTTATTCAGTGTTTTTATCGTTGTAATCATTTTTTATTAGCCCTTTTAAGACTCATTATATATTCTTTTGCTTGAAATGAAAGCAATTTTGTTCATCAACATCACAATTTGTATGCTTGTGCATACCGCAACATATGTGCTGTTGCTCAAAGATCCTGTAATTTGTTTGTTTGAATATGCCTCATTGGTTTTGATTTGTAGCTCCACCTAGTGCAATAGTTATGCAAAAATCGATTCTCCCATATTTATGATTTTATTGGACAAAATTTATTTTTTGACCTGTTGTCTGAATGCTTTCATGACCAATGGATCGTGGAATTTTTGTAGTTGTGACATTTTTTATAAATATCTTAGTATATTCTTGCAAGCTTTCATTAGTCATCTATTTGCAAAGGATTATGTAATCTTCATCAATTGACATTACATTAGTCTACATGAAGTGGTTTGTGAAGGTCGTACAAAGCGTTTTGTAATTTCTGATGCAGCATTTGGAAGACTACTGAACTATTACATTGTATTTTCCGTGAAGGTAAGAGAAAATGCTCGACATTTTATCGCATCATCAGTTTCATACTTTAGTATTTCATAGTTAAACCGTCGGATGTGGTGCTCCAGTTCTCATCTGTCGTAATAATTACTCATTTCATAGTTGTTATAATACAATAAAATTATGCGGTATAATATTTTTGCGGCAGTGGGGACTGTTCATCCGAATGAGGTTATTCGTATTCATAGTAGTCATGGAAATCTTCCACAAATGAGTGCTCCAGTTGAGTATATGGTTTCTTGGGCTTTCTAACCGCATTATGAGTAATTTGGTCAAATCTGAATGGCTGATAGCTTTCGTATGTATTGAAGCATATAGAAGGTGATCCCTTATGAAACTTTTCTTTATCTTTTTTGAATTTTTCTTCTAGTTTTTCTCCCGTTATTCCGGGAATAACGTCATCTCTTTCATTGTCATTCACTGCATCCGTTGTCCAGATGATAGATTTAGTTTTTGACGCCTTCATTATTAAAAAGAAATAAAAAAATTATTAGCCTACTCTTCTCTAGGGATGGCAATGGGTCGGGATGGGTGCGGGTATAGCTAAACCCGTAACCCATCCCGTCTATGTTTTTCCAAACCCATACCCTAACCCGTACCCGTCGGGTAGTAATATTTTTTTCCCACACCCAAACCCGTCGGGTTCGGGTACCCATCCGCGGGTACCCATGGAAGTTTTTTTTTAATAGAACAAAGATACAGAAACAAATAAGAATAAAGTTTACCTTTCGTAGCTTCTAGGCTTTCTTCTTATTTACTTGGAATTGATAGAAACTGCGAGAGAACGTTGATAATACTAGAGAACGTTGATAATACTAGATAGAGGGCCGAGTCGTCTCCTTGTCTTATTTTGTCTTATTGGGTTTGATTTAGGGTTACGGTAGAAAAGAAAATAATTAACTCTTTCTCTTATCACTCCAGAACCCTAAGCATGTAGATTTATTTTATCTTATTTTATCTATTTTATCTGTAAATTAGGTTTTATAAATTACAATTTAAGTTGTATTATCAATCTTGGAGAGAAAAATGAAACTTTTTTATTTTAATTAAATTTATAAAGATATATTGAATTCGATACTAATTCCACAAGTCTTGTATAAAAAAACGGAAAAATATGTAGAAAATTTTATTTTTGAAAATATATTGTATGTTAATAAGCAAATATTTTGTTATCTTTTTATAATTTATATATAGTTTTGGTATATGTTAGTAAATATTTTTCTTTTAATTTGATTAAAAATATTATTAGATCTTCTAAAATTTTATATTAATTCCAAAAAATAAAGGAAACATGTTTAAAAATATCAAATTTAAATATGCTTATTAAATCTTTTTAATAATTAATATTTGGTTAATAAATATTTTTTAATTTAATTAATAATATTATTATTGGACAGAAAAATAAAAAAATATTTTCAAAAGAGGTATTGAAAAATCAAATTCAACATTTAAATGTAGAATGATATTTGTCAAAATATACTATAATCATTAATAAGTAGCAAATATTTTGTTTAAATGTAGAATGATATTTTGTTTAATTAACAAATTTAGAATGATATTTTTCAAAATAATTTTTGGCATTACATAATACAAATGCCAATATCTGTAATTTTATTTTAAAGTTTGTTAAATAATATTAGATAATTTTTTTTATATATAATATTAATTTAGTGGGTACCCGTCGGGTATTACCCAATGGGTCGGGTTCGGGTTGGGTACCCGTGGGAAATTTCTTAAACCCATAACCCATCCCAAACCCGGCGGGTAGTAAATTTTCAAACCCATGACCCATCCACGGAATTTTTTTTAAACCCATAACCCATCCCATCGGGTCGGCTCGGGTCGGGTACCCGCGGGTTTGGGAAAAATTGCCATCCCTACTCTTCTCTTAACTCCTGAGACAAAATCTCGATCTCAGTTGGAGGCGTTGTAAGGTCTTCTTCGGTCTTCAGGGATTTGATCGCTTACGCATTAAGTTGTCCATTCAAATTTTTCATCTTAGTTTCTTTGTTGATGGGCATATTGACGCTTTTGTTGGAATTTGACATTTGTTTTGTTTGGATTTTCAGATTGTTCTAATCTTAATGAGAACATAATTCTCGTTTTCATAAACAACGTCAATTGAAGTTGATAATTTTGGATCGCTAGAATATAAAGATGCGTTAATTTGATTAATTATTATAAAAGCATTATTTATAGGTCTTATTAGCAAATATTTTAGAATGATAACTTATGTTCATTTTACTAAAATTTACATTTGAACGTATCTTAACTAATTCTCATAAAATGTTTATATATGGACAATGTCCGATAAATTCTGGTTTATCCTTTTTTTTTAACAAAATATAATCTATTAATAGAAAGGTTCAAAGTAAGAGAGTTACAAAATATAAGGACTAAATTACAAATTGATTTAAAAAACAAGTCTTTGTGCCAAGTGATTCCCTTCGATATTTTCAGAAAATCAAATCATCATCTTTAATCCTAGTCTTCCATTAAACCTCCATTTTCGACATTTCATTATGATTCATGCTCTTTTTAATAAACAACAACTTCACTTAGCTTCAATGCAACATCCATTTGATGTCTTCATGAAACTCCAACCCTGCACTTGCAAAAAGAAACAGAAGAGAAAGAGAATCCAAAAATTTACCAGCAATGTAGTCTTCAGGCTTAGAAAAGTAACCCATACCTAGACTTTTCAAGCAAAATAATAGATGGAAGCTTAATCAGAACATTGAATGGATAGAAATTTGGTTTCTCTTTACATCTCAGAGTCCACTTTGCAAGCCAATCAGCAGCTTGGTTTGGACTCTAGAGATGTGCTTCATAATCATGGAGGAAGAAGTAAGGTTTCTGCAGATTTTCAAGAGAGGATTGAGGAACCACGACGAGTTACCATTTGCAAGGAAGTTAATCAAAGTCTGACAGTTAGACTCTATATCAATATTAATCCATTGATTACTCTTACAAATTAGCAACCCGTCAAGCAAAGCTCCGACCTCTGCTAAGAGAGGAGAAAACTATTCCGGACTGTTAACAGAAAGTTATTCCGGTTTATCCTTTAAGTATTATAAGATTTCTTTTTGTTTCTTCCCATCCTCGTAACATTTTGGTTTGCGAAGTATATTTTTATTCTTTACTTTAAAAAAACTATAAATATAAATATATATTTAATCTTTTAAATAATTTTAACAAAAATATTTCGAGTACTTCATGTTATGTTTTAAACAAATTTAATGGCAGATATTTTTTTGAATTAATATATTTAATATATTTTTAATATTTTGCAAGAGGTATTTTAGCATATATTTAAAATAAAATTGAATTGAATATTTTATATGTATATTTGTAGTTAAAATTTTAATATGTACTGGAAACAATATTTTAAATATTCTATATCCTTAACAAATATTTTTTTAAACTATTATAAATTATAACATATACAAATGAAAAAAAGAATCCTAACTAAGATATTTTTAAATGTATTTTCGCTTTTCTTGGCTGAGTAACGTCTAAATTTAAAAGATAAGACTTCAGATAATTTTAGAAAACTAAGCCTAAAGTAAAGGTTAGAGAGACAATCAATAGTAATCACCATGGAAACTTGCCGGAACCCGTTTGGAAGATGCAGCTTCAAGATTGGCAGAACCCAGACATACTTTTAAGGGTACTGGTCAAGTTTCTATTGAAATTGATATGCGAATCAAAATCGTGGCTTTGTTTCTTCACAAGTAAAATATTCATGTTTGCATTTAAAACGAGCATCTTTAGTTGTAGAATAAAGTCTGTCGATTACCATTGGCGATCGTAGAACTCTTAAACTTCCGGTGGGTGATAATAGACTTGAGTAGTTTTAGACTTGTAGCATCTTGTGGAACGGTTTGGTTTGTTTGGATTTTCCAGTAAGTATCAAAGTATCAAAGGGGTTTAAGCATTCAACTATAGATAATTTTGGTTTTGGTTACTACCTATTACAAAATTGTTTCGAGGAAGTTTGCAGATCTTTGTGCATGTATTTACTTGTGCAAATCACTTTTTTGTTTTATCATTAAGGGTATGGGTTTCTGAAAGAGGTGGCATTACGGGAGTGTGTTACAAATTGTAGTTTTGAATTTTGGAAGGTTTGTTTAGCTATTCGGCTCAGAAACTCTGTTGTATGGGATATGATGAACATGAATACTTATTATGCACAACCGAGTCTCTTCCCAATGAATATTGGAGACCAAAACTGAGATTGAGTTTATCTTGGGCGTTCATGCACTATAATTCCTAATAGTTATTTATGACTATAACATTTTCCTTTTTACTTCAGGCTTTTCTTCCTCATCAGAACTTGGATAAAATCATGAGATATAAATCATTTAATATTTTAAATGGAGATTTAAAAAAATACTATGTATTCGAGATAGACACAACCTCATATCGTAAGTTTTAGAGGAAACACAACACAAACCGTTGATCTGGAAGCACATAAATGTATAAAGATTATAAAAATAATTATAGTAGGAAACAATAAAAGAAATAAAACATATTTTATTTGCAAACCAACTAAATAAAATAAAAAGAATCTTGCAAATTTTATTAATTTTAGAATATGAAAATACGATATCCTCAACTTTTGACATGTAAGTAAAATTTGAAGATAATTTATTTTATGATATAATGTAACTTCTAGACAATTATTCTATTTCGATAAAATGTTATACTAATATATATAGTCTAAATTTTTGAATATATTTATTTAATTTGATAAATCAAAATATTAAAATGTATTATATAATTTAATATTTAAATATTATATCAATATTAATTTCTAAAACTATAAAATAATAATAATTATTTAACATGTAAAGAAATGTACAATTTAAAAAAAAAAATTTGCAATCCTAAATTTCAAAGTTATAATTAGTTTTGAAAATAAATTTTGATTATGTACTTCAATATTTTTATAATTTATTAGGTGTAAATATAAAATAAAAATTAAAAAGAATCTAATAATTTATTTAAAGATGGGTAGAGTGCAAAATTTTAAAATACATTTTACTATTAATTTTTTGTAATTTTTGTTAAGTTAAGTTGATTTTATACTTTTAATATTAAATTTTTGTAGTTTTTTATAATTATTTATGCTTTCAAATAATCTAATAAATCAATAAGATCGGTTTAATCTATTCTTTTTTGAAAGTGAAGTCGTCACTGTAAGTTTTAGATGTCATAGGTTAGAATTTAGCTAAAATCACTGGTACAATCGAGAAAACATAGATGTGTTCACTACAAAATCTTTTAATCCTTCTTAATTTTTTTTGCAGGACTATCGATGAGGATATAAATAAATAAAGATTAAAAATAATTACTTTACAATATGTAAAATGATTATTTTATGATGTATGCGTGATGTTTGGTGTAAAATCTAAAGACAAATAACTGTATATGTAAATTTTAAGAAATTAGTTTGTACAAAGTAATAAAGTGGGGTGAAATATCCACATAACTAACAAAGTTTGTTAAATGTAACTAATCATCTATAAAAAGCTAGTTTTTTTTAGATTATTTTATTTGGACAAATTGTTACATTAAAACATATTACGTAAAATTTTAGATATTATATTAATATTAGTTTTAAAAGTAATAGTACATAAATAATACTAGTTATTTCATATATGAAACATGTACGATTTATGAAAAAGAAGATTGTAATCCAAAAAAAATTAATCCCAGAATTTGAAAATAAAATTTATTACGTGATTTGATGTTTATATAGTTTATTAGGTACGAATATAAAATTAAAATTAAAAGGAAACTAATAATTTATTAAAATATGGGTACCGTTCAACATTTAAAATAAATCGCACGAGTAAATCTATCATTTTTAAAATTAAGTTCCTTTTATACTCTCATACTAAAGTTTAATTAATAGCTTTATTTTTCATAATTACTTAGGCTTCTAAATGATGTACTAAATCAATAAGGTCGGTCTGGTCTACTTTCTCTAGGTTTATAATATAAAATATAGATTTTAGTAAAATTTCCTTTTAGTTTTATGAACTTGTTTGCTAACCGGAAACCTATAGATTTTAGTAAAAGGAAAGTAAAATAAAAGTTTTCTAAACCGATGTAATTTTTTTTCTTAATCAAAAGGATACATTTATTACTAAAATTGAACGATTACAATAAAATAAGGACTAGGGACTGATAGAGTAATTAGCCCAATTAGACAATTTGAAAATTTGAAACCAAAGTTCCCTCCAAATGAATAATAGAGTAAGTTTGAAAAAATTTCATGATTACTTCATCTTTTTCAATTCTTAAACAGAGTCTTCATCATCGTTGTCGAATGGATCTTCCGAACAAGACCAGTTTCTCCTCCCACCTTTGTTCCCTCCTTCTTTTGTACAGTTCTGAACGTACATGCATTGAAAACAAACCAAGAGAAGTATCCAAGTTAATTTGGTAGAATCAATCAGAGCTAAGGTAGCCTATTCCAAGACTTTCAAGGAAAACAATCGCAAGAAGATCTGAAGGAGTGTTAAATTCATTAAAGGTATGCTTCTGCTTACACTTCAGGGTCTATTTTGCCAGCCAATTAGTATCTTGGCTCTGGACCCTAGAAATGTGATTCAGACTCATGTTGTTCCTAATAAGCTTTTTGCAGGCACTTAAGCTTGTATCTTCAAAACCAGTTTTCGAGTTCCTAGCCAATTGACTGATGAGAATCAGCGAATCAGATTCTATGTTTACGTCAATCCAATTATTCTTGTAGCAGATGATTAATCATTCGAGAAGTTCTTTTGTCTCAGCAAGAATAGGAGTAGACTTTCCAAATAACATCCCAGTTTCTTGAATAATTTTGCCGGAGCTGTTTCTGATCAGGATACCACCACATGATTCTCCATTTCTAGCACAAGCTCCGTCCACATTAATCTTGATTCTAGTATTCAATGGAGGAATTCATCTCAGGTACATTGGCTATTTATATCTTTCAATTGTAGAGCAGCCAAGAGTCACTCCTGCATTAAAAGAAATAGGCCAGTGTTTGTAGTTTAATTTATTAGATACATCCATACCTTTAATGATGTTTATGATTAAGTCAATAGCATTTTTAGTACTAAATTGACGCCCCTAAAACTTAATAGCATTTCTAGCTTTCCAAATCACCCAGCATATAACCTGAAGAATTAGATGAGTAACATGAATTTTTTTGTTCGAAAACGAGAACCATCATCTAAGAATGTGAGTTACCACCATATAACAATTGATTTTAATTTTGAAAAGGCAACCAAACCAGTTCCATATCTGCCAGGAAAGTTACAGCTGACAAACAGGTGATTCTTGTCTTCACAATTGTTACAGAATATACACTTAAAGGCTAAGTTAATATGTCTCTTCATCATAATTGAATCTAACGATATAAAGTTGTGAATAAGCTTCCAAGTAATGAAAGAAAACTTCCTGGGAATATCTGGATTCCAAATTTTCATGAACAAGCTTGAATGGGCATGTTTGATTCTTAGGCTGTTCCAAGTTAACTTCATGTTGAAGTTCCTATCCTTAAAGTGATTCCAGCACAAAGTGTCTTCGGTGTCAGAACAAATTTTGATAATGTCAATTCTTTCCTTAGATAAGAGACACTTCATTTCATTGAAATCCCAAGCATTATTCCTCCAAAATGTTTTTACTTTTGCGTCCATATACGAGTTGATATTGTTTTCACTAGATATTAATGGAAGATTATGACAAGAATCCTTCTAAAAGTCCATCTCTCCTCTGCCTAGAATACAGTAATTCTATCATTTATCTTGTTCAGTATATGAGTGAAGATCTTCCATTTGTTGTTGTTTGAGGCAGTAACTCCCGAATGAGAAGTAGGCAGAAAGTCTACATCAAAACCAGTTTGCAACTTCAAGCTTTGGATTCTTGAGTGGTGATATTTTGATGAAATTATCAGCTTAGTTTTCTGCTTGTTTATAGCCTGCCCCGAGATTCTTTGATAATCATCAAGAAACCTGCTCAGCTTATTAATTGAAGTAGACAAACTGTTAGTGAAACCATTATGTCATCAACGAATACAATACATGGGATCATATGAGTAGTTCTAGTAGCATATTGCATCTTAGGATTACTGCTAAAAAGATTGAACATTCCTCTAGTCAGGAACTCTTCTCCAAGGATAAAAAGGCTAGGGGAGAGTGGGTCTCCCTGCGTTAATCCTCTCTTTATATAGAAGTAATCAAAAGCTTCGCCATTAATAAGTAGAGAAATATGAATATCACTAATCATTTTCTTAATAAGGTTAATGAATTTAGGACAAAAACCATAGGACTGGAGAACTTTGAGAAGGAAATGATGAGATATTCTGTCGAATGCCTTCGACATGTCCAGTTGAATCATGGTGTTTCCTACTTTAGGCTTTTTGTTGATGTCATATAGAAGCTCATTTGCAATCAATCTATTGTCATGGATCAGCCTCCTCTTCACAAACGCACTCTGCACGTTAGAAACAATTATGAGGAGAATATGAGATAATCTTTGATTAATAAGAGATGATAAGATTTTGTTAATCATTGTACATAACCCAATAGGCCTGAAGTTATTCCACCAGTTAGGATTATTCTTGTTAGGAATTAAAGAAATTCTTGTAGCAAAAATCCAAGTGGGGATGAAGTTTCCATTGAGGAATGCATTTATAAAATTACATGAATAAGTTTTAATGGTATTCCAGCAATGTTTGAAAAAGAAAAAGATTAAAACCATTGATGTCAGGCGCAGTGTCACTTTTCATATTAGTGATATTGTCCCAGACTTCATCCTCCTTAGTTCTTTTAAGCAGAGCCTTATTGTCTTCATCTGTAACCATTGAACGAATGCAATCAAAGTTTCTGTCTTGCAGTATATCCACTCTTCTTCACTCTTGATATAGGGATTAGAAGCGAATATTTACTTAAAGTAGGTAGGAGCAGCGTTTTCTATGTCTTCATGCTTCAGGATCCAAGTATCACCATCCTTTATGCGTTTAATCTCATTCTTCTTTCTTTTCTTAGCAACATAAGAGTAGAAGAGCTTAGAGCTTCCATCATCGTTTTTTAACCAGCTGTTAAAACACTTCTGGTTCCAAAACATTTCTTCATTTCTAAGGGCCTGTAAATGCAGACTATTAGCTTTAGCCAAACTAGCTTTAGTGCTCTGATTATTGGTGGAGTAGTACATAATCTCCATTTCCTTCACTTTTCCTTCAGTTGTTTTAACATTATCAAAAACATTCCCAAACTTCCTCATATTCCAATCTTTAAGACAGTCTTAAGCCTCTTCAACTTGTACCAGAATATATGGCTAGGATTACCACGAATAGGCTGTCTCCAATCCTACTCAACAATACTTTGGAAAAAATCATCATTTGACCACATATTTAAGAACTTAAAACTCTTTCTTTTATGAATTAAAGTAGTGGTATTAGAAAAATTAGCAATTAAAAGTAAATGAGCATGGTTAAAACATGTTCTGACCATGTGGAAAACCTGAGTGTCATGAAAGGTATGCATCCACTTGTCATTAATAAGAGCCTGATATAGCCCCCTCCAGTTATTTCTTTTGGACCAGGTATACTTAGAACCACCATACCCAGCATCATTGAGTTTGCAAGCCCTTATAGTTTCATTGAAGTTATGCATGCTTGCTTGACAATTAAAGGTTTATCCTAGCTACTCCTTATGCGCTGAAATGACATTGAAGTCACCAGCATATATCCATGCCTTACTAGGATCAGCAACAACCATTAAACACTTCTAGAGATCAATTCTTTGGATGCGGTTACACTTAGCATAGACTGAAGTGATGTGGAATCTTTCTTCAATCCCATAATAATCTATTTCCATGTGCAGACATTGATCCATATTAAGAGTAATGTTAACTTTGATGTCCTCCATCCAGAATACCCAAAGCTTATTAGATAAATTAGGAGTGCACTCATTGAAACCAAGGATATCAACCACCTATTTTAAATTCTCAAATTTAGACATATGTTCCTAGATAACAAGAACCAATATGCTTTCAGTTCTAATCATTGACTTGAGCCTTCTCAAAGTTGGCTTGTTATTCACACCCCTAGCATTCCAACTAATCATTCTGATCATTATCAGAATAGGATTTATGTAACCTATCTCCAGAATATAGAAACTTAACTGTTAACTTTCATGTTGATCTTCTTCGTTTTGCATATTTCAGTTTAGAGCTGATAACTTCATTAAAACTTTGTTCAGGAGAATAAGTAGGAGAAACAGAGGAACTTCCTATATTTTAAGGACCAGCTGTGTGAGTGGTTGATAGTTCATTTCTCAAATGATCATGTTGTAACTTGTCAAGCACTTCAATGATTTCTTTACTGTCTCTTGGTGAAGAGTTAGGTTGTTTATCCCTGCTTTCAACTTGCTGATGTAAAGACTGTAAATATTGATTCAGTTCATTACTGCTTTCATTATTTTCTTCGTCGTGATCTTTTTGAGTAACAATAGACTTAAGTTTTCTCTAGTAAACTTTAAAAATTTGAGTGTTTCTTGAATCGTTATTACTCGAGGCTTCTTTCAATTGGTTTTCGGATTCGTTTTTGTCAGTTCCAGTATTATCTTTGATGTTTTCATCTTCATTGTTTGGCACTTTCTTACAATCTGAGAACTTGTGACAAATACGATAACAACAATTGCAATACGGTGGAACATTTTTATAGATGAT
This sequence comes from Limnanthes douglasii subsp. nivea, assembly GCA_036936605.1. NCBI lineage: Eukaryota > Viridiplantae > Streptophyta > Magnoliopsida > Brassicales > Limnanthaceae > Limnanthes > Limnanthes douglasii. Next base: position 158,986,590 of record JAUPFV010000005.1, on the reverse strand, counting down.
GGAGACCCAACATCAAATTTTCATCCCAAATCCAATCCACATTTTGTGTTTCAAGTTCTTAGAAATATCAATCTCAATTTGCGCATAACAAACGTTGGTGTGTGCTCTGTTTTTCTCATGCACAACAACTCCATAAGTTGTTCCTATAACATCAGCAAGATAATTAACCAAGTTAGTATCATATAGGCATTGTGGCAGATTTTAGAAATGGACCCAAGTCAGAACCGTTGGATTTTCGTACTTCTTGTTGAAATCAGAATTCCATCTCAAGATTCTCATCATAAAATCATCTAACACTCCTTCAGTTTTAAGTACCTGCAAAAACACTCCTTCAGATATTCTTGCGATTGTTTTCCTTGAAAGTCTTGGACTAGGCTACCATAGCTCTGATTGATTCTACCAAATTAGCCTGGATAATTCTGTTGGTTTGTTTTCAATGCATGTACGTTCGGAACTGTACAAAAGAAGGATGGAACAAAGGTGGGAGGAGAAACTGGTCTTGTTCAGAAGATTCATTCGACAAGGATGATGAAGACTCTGTTTAAGAATTGAGAAAGATGAAGTAATCATGGAAAATTTTCAAACTTACTCTATTATTCCTTTGGAGGGAACTTTGGTTTAAAATTTTCAAATTGTCTAATTGGGCTAATTACTCTATTAGTCCCTAGTCCTTATTGTATCGTAATCATTCAATTTTAGTAATAAAGGCATCCTTTTGATTAAGAAAAAAAAATTACATCGATTTAGAAAACTTTTATTTTACTTTCCTTTTATTTTCAGTAGTCTTATCTCCTGTTAGCAAACAAGTTAATAAACGAAATTTTACTAAAATCTATAGGTTTCCGGTTAGCAAACAAGTTCATAAAACTAAAATAAAATTTTACTAAAATCTATATTTTATATTATAAACCTACAGAAAGTAGACGAGACCGATCTTATTGATTTAGTACATCATTTAGAAGCCTAAGTAATTATAAAAAATAAAGCTATTAATTAAACTTTAGTATAAGAGTATAAAAGGAACTTAATTTTAAAATTATAGATTTACTCGTGCGATTTATTTTAAATTTTGAACGGTACCCATATTTAAATAAATTATTAGTTTCCTTTTAATTTTAATTTTATATTCGTACCTAATAAACTATATAAACATCAAATCACGTAATAAATTTTCTTTTCAAATTCTGGGATTACATTTTTTTTTGGATTACAATCTTCTTTTTCATAAATTGTACATTTTTCATATATGAAATAACTAGTATTATTTATTTACTATTACTTTTAAAACTAATATTAATATAATATCTAAAATTTTACGTAATATGTTTTAATGTAACAATTTGTCCAAATAAAATAATCTAAAAAAACTGGCTTTTTAATTTACATCATCCTTAAAAATAATAGCCTTCAATCTCGACCAAATGATTAAAGATGGTAAAATGTTCCTAATGTGTATAGATTTGGAAGTTGAAAAAACCTGAATAGATATAACATGTTTGATAGTCATATTTGTATCTGAGATTATTCCAAATAATGGAGCGAAATGTTTCCAAACATTCCAAGAGCTCTGACATGCAACAATTAAATGATCTATTGTCTCAGTATTTGGACAATTTTGACACTTCGTTGATAGATGAAATCTCTTCTATTGAAGAATTGAATTTACTAAGTTTGGGTTGTTTATAACCCTACAAAGATTAAAAGAATATTTCTTCAAAGAAATGTTGTTCCAAATTTTTATTGAAAATGTAGATTTTTTTTGTCTTTAACCCTTATTTGATTCCATTTTTCTTGTAAACAAAATTTTCCATTTTAAGAAATTGTCCATAACATAATGTCTTCCTATTTAAGATAAATCTTATGTATTCTGTTTATATCATATTCTAGAACATTGTTGCTAAGTTTTCCTATATTTCATTCATTATTACCATAATTCATTTACTTTAACTTTTTTTTCTGAGGGAACCCGTAGCCGCTACTCAGAGTGCAATGAGTGCGCACAAGGTAAACCCACAGTCTGACGCAATAGCCTACACACCAACGCTAGAAGGTAAACCACACAAGGTGACAGGCTCAATCGAGAAAGCGTATGTAGAGGGACTCGAACTCATGACCTTTGGTCACAAGCATGCCTACTCAACCAACTCGGCTACCCCTTGGGGGCTAATTTATTTTAACTTGTTTATAACATGAATTGTTTTCATTTATTGTAAGAGTAATTAAAGGGTGGTTATAACTCCATTTGTCAACCTAAAAGTCAATATTACCTTTTCCACGAGACCATAATATTAACTTATCAGCTAAGTCTCTTGATTTTGGAATCATTTTCCATACCTTAGAGTCATTTTTCTTTTTGTAAGTTTGTATATTATGGATTTTTGGACAATAAATTGATTGCATTACTTTACCTCATAGCGATTGGTTACTTTTGAAGGTATACCAGAGTTTACATGATATTTCTATCTGGGTTTCTTTAAGGTTTCTGATATTTAAACTAATTTAATTCACATGTTTTACATAATTTTGTCGATTGTGACCAAATTATTATTTTGTTGTTATCTTTGTATCCCTACAAGAATTTGTTCATTGGTATATTAATTCTGTTTATTGCATTATTTTGTTGTTATCTTTGCATCCTTTACTTATGATTTTATCAATCAGATCATCAAGATAACTTATAGTATGTTTTGGGTTCATTTGGATGCCTAGATATCTGAAAGGTAAATATTTATGTTTGAAGCCTATATTGTTTTCAATGGAAGATATGCTGGTTTTATTCATTTGATTAGATGAAATGAAAGTGGTCTTCTTAACTTGTTGACTATAAATATTATGATAAATGTAAAAAAATAACATATTTTATTCACATTATGAAGTGACCCATTAGTAAAAATTATATTATCATCAACAAAAAATAGACACAAAATATTAATTGAGCCTCTTGAGATGTATTGCATAGATGAGTAATCCAAGACTTGGTATTTCTAGGATCTTCAGTTTCCAACTAGACCTTAATATTGTTTTCCATAATATTAATTCTCTTTCATATTTTTGATCATTTTCTAGTGCGCAAATATAACTTGCTCGTTGTCCACATTGGAGTTCCAAAGCTCTTCTAGGTAGGTGCTACAAATTGCTTCATGTTAAACTCTTTTTTTATTGTGCAAGATCACTCCATGATTCCAAAATACTTTTGTACCTCTCACAATCTCGAAATAAATGAATAGCCGTCTTCGGGGTCTTATTAGATCCACTACAAAAAGTTGGCACTCTGACACTTTGTATCACCAAATTAAATGTCATTGGAAGTCTATTACTTATGATGCATCACAATAGTACTCGTGTATTTTGCGGTTACTTGAGCGCTCAAATATTTTCTCACTTGAATACAGCCTCTTCACTCGGCAAGATTAGTGACATATAAGTTGTCTTTACCGAAAATACTAGTTATGGCTTGAATTTCTATTTGTATTGCTCTCCATCACAATCGTGAACTAGAATCATCCTATTAATCAATAAATCCTGTATTTCTAAAATGTTTTTACAAAAGTTTGAATCTGACTTCTTAACTACATGGTCCATTAGCCCTTCCTTAAAATAGTGTTATTCGATAACCCCCACGCATATCCCGTTTTTCTTTTGTAAGATCCTCTACCCTACTTTATCCAAGAGCATTTTATAAAATATTTTGTACCTCTATATCCTATCCTTCTTTCCTTATTCGGTCTATACATCTTGTCTCATATCACCCAATATATTTTCCTACCTTCCTCGGAAGAACTCCAAATAAAATATCTAATAATCTGATCGGCTTCATTGCGCACATGCACCAATAACTTCATTGTCTGTGTGATATAACTCAGGACCGCACTTAAAATTGATTATGTCATAATTATCTACACCTTAGAGAGATATTATATGCTTTTAAATTTGGTAATTTTTCCCTCATCTTCGTAGTAATCTACAGATAAAACCCTCTCCGAACACGACATGGAGAAATTGGCATACCCAGATATGTCCACAAGGACTCATTCGGAAAAAAAACCACTCATAGACGTCAAATTATGTTTACGACTCTATCGTATATTCTCAAAGAATACTATTAGACTTCTCATCGCTTACCTATTGGCAGGATTCATAGCAAATCAAACTTAATACTCATTTAAACAAGTCGACACGTTCTTCTGAATCCTTTATAAATAATATTAAACCAAAGAAGACATAGGAGACTAGGGGCTTTCATATGAATACAGAGTAGAATTCATTCACCACTATCATCATATAAACATAACAAAAAGGTAAGAAGCCGAAAGATCACCTTGCCTGATATCTGGTTGCATTGTGGAAATGCTCAAACATTTCTCTCTTCCACATAATTTGTATTGAATTTAATCGATTTGCTTGATTTGCATGTGAATTGAATCATTCCAAATTTAATTTCAATTGCACATGAGTAAGTAGTATATGGACACCACACAAATTTTATACATGTTTGTTCACATATTGATAAAGATAAGCATAATCTTCTTATGATTATTTATCTGGTTTATTTATACATATCCAAACTTTAAACATCTGAATGTTAGGTGTACATTAAACAAAGTAGAAATATTTTATGAATGGATAATGGTGCTTGAATTTCTTCCGCTGGTAAATATTCAGAGAGATCGTTTAGATCAAATGTCTAATATAAATCAATGTACTTTAAGTGTTAATGGTCTTAAATCTAATTGAGGTCTCTCATATATGAAATGTGATGGAAACTAAAAATAAATTAGCACACTTCAAAAATAAAAAAACTTTAAACATCACACACATATCTATGCATCATAAAGCTCATATTTTACAACATTTAAATTATAGTTATAACTCATGTTATGTCAATGGTTATACTTTTGAAACCACCCATAATCACATAAATACAACATAAGGTTTTTCCGCAACAGTGACTAAGAGTTTATGTGTGAAAATATCACATAACTTTTCATATGGAAAGCAAACAAGATGCGTAATGTGTGACACAAATTCATGACAAGAATATGACTCACGACCAAGGTATAATATTGTACTTTATCACAATCTAGGTTTATAAAAAATAAATTCCACAAATATGATATTTATTTGTTCTAACCCTCGTTTTTCATAAAAATACATACAAACTAAACTAATTGATACTGAACCATAAAAAACAACCAGTTTCCAACACTAATTACGACTCTAACAAACATCATATTTGTTATTAAATTACAATGCAATTATCAAAATGGCTCAAGCACAAAACATATACGAAGGACAAACTTGAATGAACACAGGATTTAACGTGGTTCGACAATTGTTTACATCCACGGGCGCCGCGAGAGAAAAGAGTTTCACTATGATAGAAAAGGTGACAGATTTCAGATTGTGTTTTGTGTAGCCCTAGTAGTCTATTTATAAGGAATTAATAGACTTACTAGATAATGGGTCTAATGGACTCATACCACAAGACTAACATGATACGGTCACAACACTTGTTTATACTGCCGGACACAGTACACTGTCAAGGCACAATATCACTATTACAGACACAAAACTGTATTGTCGGACACACTACACTGTCAAGGCACTATTTGACTCATTCACAACAACTCTTCCCCTTGAGGCGAATATCCTTTCTTCCATATCAACAAAGAAACTTCTCTTCTTCTGACTCACCAAATTCTCTTAAGGCATTTACTATATACTGCGAACATCGATCCAGTTTAGGCACCCCATAAACTTTCGAACTGATACTGCCTTGGTCATTATATCTACTGGATTATCGTGTGTAGACACTTTCTTCACATAAAAAATTCCCTTTGATATCATATCACGAATAAAATGATACATGACGTCTATGTGCTTTGTACGCTCATGGTACATCTGGTTCCCTATCAAAGCCCAACTCTGCCACCAAACCTTGCAACCATATTACCTCTTTAGCTGCTTCTGTTACCGCCATGTACTCTGCCTCTATTGTAGACAAAGCTACAGTAGCTTGCAACTGTGCTTTCCAACTGATCGCACTCCCAGCTAGAGTAAATACATATCCCGTCAGAGATCTTCTTTTATCTATATCACCTGCAAAATCAGAATCAACAAAACCAACCAATAATCCTGCAACATCATTCAACGATTCACCAATATCGATCTTGTTAAAAGTTAATCCAATGTTCACAGTATTCTTAAGATACCGAAGTATCTATTTCACTGTCTGCCAGTGTTCTTTCCCAAGACATCCCATGTACCTGCTAACTACACTAACCGCATGTGAAATATCAGGATGTGTGCATACCATAGCATACATGATACTACCAACTGCACTTGCATATGGAACCTTTGATATTTGTTCCAACTTAGCATCGTCCTTGGCCGCTCCTACTGCAGAAAACTTGAAATGAGTAGAAAATGGAATGCTAACTGCTTTAGCATCAAACATGTTAAATCGTTGTAACACTTTCTCAATATAGCTTCGTTGAGACAAGTGTAATGATCCTAAATTTATGTTCCTGATAATATTCATACCAAGAATTTTCTTTGCTCTACCCAGATCTTTCATCTCAAACTCGGCACTAAGCTGCTTCTTTAACTGCACAATGTGTGACATACTACAAGCAGCAATAAGCATATCATCCACATACAACAACAAGTAAACATAAGAATCATCTGACATCTTTTAATCATACACACAATTATCATATGGACTCCTCGTGAACCCTTTTGACACCATGAATGTATCAAAATGTTTGTACCATTGCCTAGGTGACTGTTTCAAACCATACGGTGACTTTTTCAGCAGACAAACTTTGTCCTCCATATTAGGTTCGATAAATCTCTCTGGTTGTCTCATGTAGATTTGCTCCTCCAAATGACCATTTAGAAACGCAGTCTTCACATCCAACTGCTCAAGCTCTAAATCTTGCAAAACTACTATGGTAACAGAACTCGAAACAAACTATGCTTCAACACTGGAGAAAACACTTCATTGAAGTTGATTCATTCCCTTTAAGTAAAACCCTTAGCGACAGGTCTTGCTTTGAACCGAGATGCCTCAACCCTTGGATTACCTTCCTTTTTCTTGAACATCCATTTACTGCCTACTATCTACTGTCCTTTAGGAAAGTCAACAAGCTTCCATGTTTGATTCTTATGAAGAAATTCAATCTCTTCCCCCATAGCACCAATCCATCGATCTGCCTCTGAACTTGCTATAGCTTCTATGTAGCTACTAGGCTCTTGCATCTCAACTTCTTCGGTAACTGACATAGCATATGCAACTAGATTCGCATACCTTTTTGGAAGTCTAATATCTCTTCTTTCTCTGCCCAATGCTATGCTATAAGGTTGTTGTTCTGGTTCATGCGCATCATCGTCACTATCATCCGATGCTGACGCTTCACCTCCTGATTTTGGATCCACCTCAGAACCACTTGAATTATTAGACCTGCTAGGAACTGGTTTTACTTCAAGCTCCACCTGTTTACTCATAACCGATCCTGATTCGACCATTTCTCCTACTTTCTTCAGACTGTCTATAGAAGAAAACTCATTAAAAGTAACGTCCCTACTGATGAGAAAACCTGGAGACTTTGGAGAGGTACACCATAACCTATATCTCTTCACTCCAGTAGCATATCCTAAAAATATGCACCTCTTTTCCCTCGGCTCAAGCTTACCATCTCTCACATGAGCATACGCAGGACAACTGAACACCCTCAAATGTTCATAATCAACCGACGATCCAGACCAAATCTTAAAAGGAGTTTTACAATCAATAGTCGTTGATGGAGACCGATTCACCAAGTAACACGTTGTATTGATAGCTTCAGCCCAAAAATATTTTCCCACAGCGGAATGCGAGAGCATACTTCGTGCCTTGTCACAAAGCGTTATGTTTATTCTTTCTGCGACTCCATTCTGTTGTGGTGTTATAGAACAAGCGCGATGGCGCACTATTCCCTCAACTTTGCAGAACTCGTTGAACTAAAGATTGCGATATTCTAACCCATTATTTGTCCTAAGACGTTTGATTCTTCTTCTTGTTTGCTTCTCAATCATCATCTTCCATTTGAAAAAGGTTGAATATGCCCTATCTTTCGTTTTCAGAAAGTAAAGCCACACCATCCTTGAATAATCATCAATCAAACTCATGTAGTATCTGGCTCCGCTCTTGGATGAAATTCTGTTTGGCCCCAAAAATCTGAGTGAATATAGTCCACTGTCCCTTTAGAATTTCTTACAACCGATTTTCTGAATTTGTCTTTAGTTTGTTTACCAAACACATAATGCTCATAAAATCCCAATAATTCTGCTTTGTACACTTTCAACAAATCTCTCTTTCCCAAAACAGCTAATCCTCTGTCACTCATGTGACGAAGACGCCAATGCCACAACTTATTTTGATCTTGCCTACTTTGGTTATTACTCCCTGATGATGCTACTGTAGTATCGTCCATAACAACACTCCCCTGGAGAATGTAAAGACCCTTCTGTAAACTGCCTTTTATGCATACCATTGAGCTTTTTTCACTTTGATTACTCCATCTTCTGCACGATACTTGTAACCCCGAGATTCTAGATTCCCAAGAGAAATCAAGTTTCCCTTTAGCCCAGGAACATGCCAGCACGTCAAGATTCTAACAACCTCGTCAAACATTCTGATTCCAATGTTACAAATACCACCAACAGTCAACGAATGATTGTTCCCTAAATAGGCAGTTCCCTGCATTGCTTGTACGTATCAAACCACTGCTTGAACTGACACATGTGATATGTAGCTCCAGTATCGAGTACCCAAGAGTTTTTCCCAAATTCTGAACTCACGGATAATACATCTCCTCTACCACTATTTTCACTTTCGTCGGAATCGTTTACACCTTCAACAATGTTTGCTGCATTTTCCTTTTGATTTCCCTTCTTACCATTCACTTTCGGACAATATCTCTTATAATGACCCTGCTCACCGCATTCATAACAGTTTGAGTGCTTTACCCTTGACTTGGACCTCCAGTTCTTCCTTCTTAAAGAACTCGCTTTGCTTCTAGATCTTCCCCTAGTCATAAGACCTTCCCCTTCAGCTTGATTGTCTAGCTGCAACTATCTCATCTCCTTTGATTTCAGTGCCCCTTTGACATCTGCTAGCGATAACTTATCATTACCATACATAATGGTATCTAAAAAGTTTTCATAGGGAGCTGGTAAAGATCTCAATACAAACAAAGACTGGTCCTCATCCTCAATATTGATATTTATGTTCTCCAAGTCCATCATAATTAATTAGAAATTATCTAAGTGCTATGTTATGGACATACCTTCTTTCAATCTGAAATCATACACATGATTCTTTAAGTATAATCGGTTTACTACTGATTTCTCGGAGTAAGGATCTCCTAGCTTTTTCCATGCGCAGGCAGCAGTCTTCTCACCACTAATCTCGCGAAGCACATTGTCTTTCACACTCATTAAAATCCAGCACAAGGCCTTTTCTTAAAGATCTTGTTTATCCTCTTCTTTCATCTCTTCTGGTAACTTATTCTCCACATCGTTCCACAACCCTTGCAGTACCAATGAAGATTTCAGTTTAATCTTCCACAATGCAAAGGTGGATCCCGCATCAAATTTTTCAATCATGTACTTTGTTGATGTAGACGCCATTGTGAAACCATAATTGCAAAAGCCCTAATTTCACCACGTGGCTCTGATACCAATTTTGTTATTAAATTACTATGCAATTATCAAAATGGCTCAAGCACAAAACATATACGAAGAAAAAACTTGAATGAACACGGGATTTAACGTGGTTCGACAATTGTCTACGTCCACGGGCGGCGCCAGAGAAAAGAGTTTCACTATGATAAAAAAGATTACAGATTTCATATTGTGTTTTGTGTAGACCTAGTAGTCTATTTATAGGGAATTAATAGACTTACTAGACAATGGGCCTAATGAACTCATACCACAAGACTAACATGATACGGTCACAACACTTGTTTGTACTGCTGGACACAGTACACTGTCAAGGCACAATATCACTATTACAGACACAAAACTGTACTGTCGGACACAATACACAGTCAAGGCACTATTCGGCTCATTCACAACAATATTAATTCACATCTTCTATCTTTTATTAAATTGAATTAAATCCAAAAAAAATCATCGAGTCATAATATATTTAACGTTAGTTCTGATAACACTCGTAGGAATCAATTATCCATCTTCTAGTTCTTCCTCATCTCATATGTGTATTTTATGTATTATGTATAAATCTTCTTAGTAACCGCAATTGGTCTCTTATTTCTTCTTCAATGAAGGATTTAGTGAGAATAAGATTATGAATTGTTTGATCCTTAAAATTTTCATGTGTGAACTGATTTGAAAAAAAAAACTCTTTTTTGTTCTCTAAAAATTAAATTTTTTATATTAGATTTATTCATTCAATTTTAACTCACGTTTAATAGATATTTTTTTTCATATAACCTGAAATTTGAATATGTGATATTCATAAACAGTAATAAATCAAATTCATCGATCTTGATCTTAATTTATTAATTTTTTTATTAAAATTTAAATAAAATTACCTCATAGAACATAAAATGTTTATCTTCTAAAAATGAGTTGAACATGAAAAAATAAGACGAAATTTCTTAACAATTATGATTTTACTCTTCGATATCATCCGGGAAAAGTCAATATGTTCACATATACTTTAAGTTGAATGATAATTCTATGTTTGATGATTCAATTGTGGAATACGATTGAGATATTAAGTGAATTTAATTGCCAAATGATAGATCTTCTCGGAACTCTTCACTTATGTAGTCTTACTATTCAACCAACCTTGGTTTCTAAAATCATTAAAACACAAAATGACGATAAACTACGAGAACATATAAAGAGGGAAGCTCGTAAAAGACCATTAAAGTAGTAAAATGAGCCAATAATAAATGGAGATTTTAAAAAAACTATGTATTCGAGATAAATACAGCCTGATATCGTAAGTTTTAGAGGAAACACACCACAAACCGTTCATCTGGAAGCACATAAATGTATAAAGATTATAAAAATAAATTATAGTAGGAAAAAATAAAAGAAATAAAACATATTTTATTTTGAAACCAACTAAATAAAATAAAAAGAATCTTGCAAATTTTATTAATTTTAGAATATGAAAATACGATATCGTCAACTTTTCACATGTAAGTAAAATTTGAAGATAATTTATTTTATGATATAATGTAACTTCTAGACAAATTATTCTATTTCCACAAAATGTTAATACTAAAATATATAGTCCAAATTCTTGAATATATTTATTTAATTTGATAAATAAATATATTTAAATGTATTATATAATTTAATTTTTAAATATTATATTAATATTAATCTTTAAAACTATAAAATAATAATATTTATTTAACATGTAAAGAAATGTACAATTTAAAAAAAACAAAAATTGCAATCCTAAATTTGAAAGTTATAATTAATTTTGAAAAGAAAATTTGATTATGTAATTCAATATTTTTATAATTTATTAGGTGCAAATATAAAATAAAAATTAAAAATAATCTAATAATTTATTTAAAGATGGGTAGAGTGCAAAATTTTAAAATGAATTTTACTATTAAATTTTTGTAATTTTTTATAAGTTAAGTTGATTTTATACTTTTTAATATTAAATTTTTATAGTTTTTTATAATTATTTACGCTTTCAAATAATCTAATAAATAAATAAGATCCTATTTGATGAGTCCGAATTCTGTTACCACTTCGGACAGGGTCACTACGAACGGTGTCTATTTAACCGGACTGGGGCAGTTCGGACCCCATCATCCACTGGACTGTTCGAACAAGAACTAAAGTACTTAAAACCTAATCATTTCTTGACTAAGCTACCTGCTCTCCTACTAAGAGCTCATGGGTCCTTGAACTTGACCCGGGTCCATTAAACATGATCCGAAAGCCCATAAGGCCCAAATGTAAGGGTATAAATACCCAACCACTAACATTAAATGAGGGTAATGAAAATTAAATACAACCAGACTACTTAATTCTCCCTCTACACTCTACCCAAATATTAAATACTCTCAAACTTCCACACAGTTCTAAATAGAAATTATTAACTTACCCTCCGACGAAAATAAACCACTCCACTATTCTTTTCTGAAAGTGAAGTCGTCACCGTAGGTTTTGGATGTCCTAGGTTAGAAGTTAGCTAAAATCACCGGTACAATAGCAGAAAACATAGATGACTTCACTGCAACATCTTTTAATCCTTCTTAAAATTTCCTTGCAGCCTTGCAGGACTACCAATGAGGATATAAATAAATAAAGATTAAAAATAATTACTTTAGAGTATGTAAAATGATTATTTTATAATGTATGCGAGATGTTTGGTGTAAAATGTAAAGACAAATAAATATATGTATAAATTGTAAGAAATTAGTTTGTACAAAGTAATAAAGTGGGGTGAAATATCCACATAACTAACAAAGTTTGTTAAATGTAACTAATCATCTATAAATAAGTCTACCTCTCTTGAGAATTGGGATGACTTGACACTTTTTACATTTGATATTACTTATATTTTATAAGATTCTTTAAGTAGTTTCTCTCTTTAAAATCTCTCTAACTTAAGCACATTATCAATTTACATGATATAAAACAATCGCAAGAAGATTTGAAGGAGCATTAAATTCATTAAAGGTATGCTTATGCTTACACTTTAGGGTCTATCTCGCCAGCCAATTAGTAGCTTGGTTCTGGACCGTCGAATTGTGCTTCAGACTCATGTTGTTCCTAATAAGCTTTTTGCAGGCACTTAAGCTTGTATCTTCAAAACCAGTTTTCGGGTTCCTAGCCAATTGACTGATGAGAATCAGCGAATCAGATTCTATGTTTACGTCAATCCAATTATTCTTGTAGCAGATGATTAATCATTCGAGAAGTTTTTTCGTATCAGCAAGAATAGGAGTAGACTTTCCAAATAACATCCCAGTTGCTTGAATAATTTTGCCGGAGTTGTTTCTGATCAGGATACCACCACATGATTCTCCATTTCTAGCACAAGCTCCGTCCACGTTCATCTTGATTCTAGTATTCAATGGAGGAATTCATCTCAGGTACACTGGCTATTTATATCTTTCAATTGTAGAGCAGCCAAGAGTCACTCCTGCATTAAAATAAATAGGCCAGTGTTTGTACTTTAATTTATTAGATACATCCATACCTTTAATGATGTTTATGATTAAGTCAATAGCATTTTTAGTACTAAATTGATGCCCCTAAAACTTAATAGCATTTCTAGCTTTCCAAATCACCCAGCATATAACCTTAAGAATTAGATGAGTAACATGAATTTTTTTGTTCGAAAACGAGAACCATCATCTAAGAATGTGAGTTACCACCATATAACAATTGATTTTAATTTTGAAAAGGCAACCAAACCAGTTCCATATCTGCCAGGAAAGTTACAGCAGACAAACAGGTGATTCTTGTCTTCACAATTATTACAGAACATACACTTAAAGGCTAAGTTAAGTTGTCTCTTCATCATAATTGAATCTAACGATATAAAGTTGTGAATAAGCTTCCAAGTAATGAAAGAAAACTTCCTGGGAATATATGGACTCCAAATTTTCATGAACAAGCTCGAATAGGCATGTTTGATTCTTAGGCTGTTCCAAGTTAACTTCATGTTGAAGTTTTTATCCTTAAAGTGATTCCAGCACAAAGTATCTTCAGTGTCAGAGCAAATTTTGAGAGTGTTGATAATTTCAAGTCTTTTCTTAGATAAGAGACACTTTATTTCATTAAAATCCCAAGCATTATTCCTCCAAAATGTTTTTACTTTTTCGTCCAGATACGAGTTGATATTGTTTTCACTAGCAATTAATGGCAGATTATGCCAAGAATCCTTCCAAAAGTCCATCTCTCCTCTGCCCAGAATCTACGTAATGTTCTTTTAAGCATGCTCTTTAATGTTAATTAACCTCTTCTGTTAGTAACATATAGAGAATGTCCATTTTTACATTAAATGTTATTCATAATATTGGACCAGAAGCAATTAGTTTTTCGAATATTAAACCCGAGTTTTTGTGAGTAGGATTGCTGAATATCATCGGGTTTTCTGATATTCATTTTTCTCCTTCTCCAAATGGTTTACAAAGAAATGACCAAGTAGACCAGTGAATAGCATTCACATTATACTTTGTTCTCCAAAGAAATTTGTTTAATGTTATCTCAATTTTTTATAATGTACTTAGGGATAACACAGCTTTGCATCCAATGATATGTAACAGGGAGAAGAACATTAGTTATTAACGACAACCTACCTCCATATAAAAGGTATTTACTGTCCTATTCAGTAATTCTATCATTTATCTTGTTCAGTATAGGAGTGAAGATCTTCCCTTTGTTGTTGTTTGAGATAGTAACTCCCGAATGAGAAGTAGGCAGAAAGTCTACATCAAAACTAGTTTGCAACTTTAAGGTTTGGATTCTTGAGTGGTGATATTTGATGAAATTATCAGCTTAGTTTTCTGCTTGTTTATATCCTGCCCTGAGATTATTTGATAATCATCTAGAAACCTGCTGAGCTTATTAATTGAAATAGACAAACTGTTAGTGAAACCAGTATGTCATCAACGAATACAATACATGTGATCATATGAGTAGTTCTAGTAACATATTGCATCTTTAGTTTACTGCTAAAAAGATTGAACATTCCTCTAGTCAGGAACTCTTCTCCAATGATAAAAAGGCTAGGGAATAGTGGGTCTCCCTGCCTTAATCCTCTCTTCATATAGAAGTAATCAAAAGCTTCGTCATTAATAAGCAGAGAAATATGACTATCACTAATCATTTTCTTAATAAGGTTAATAAATTTAGGAAAAAAACCATAAGACTGGAGAATTTTGAGAAGGAAATGATAAGAGATTTATTCGAATGCCTTCGACATGTTCAGTTGAATCATGGTGTTTCCTACTTTAAGCATTTTGTTGATGTCATGTAGAAGCTCTTTTGCAATTGATATATTGTCATGGATCAACCTCCTCTTCACAAACGCACTCTGCACGTTAGAAACAATTATGGGGAGAACATGAGATAATCTTTGATTAATAAGAGATGATAAAATTTTGCTAATAATTGTACATAACCCAATAGGCTTGAAGTTATTCCAGCATTTAGGATTATTATTGTAAAGAATTAAAGAAATTCTTCTAGCAAAAATCCCAGCGGGAATGAAGTTTCCATTGAGGAATGCATTTATAAAATTACATAAGTCAGATTTAATGGTATTCGAGCAATGTTTGAAAAAGAAAAAGATTAAAACCATCGATGCTAGACACAGTGTCACTCTTCATATTAGTGATACTATCCCAGACTTCATCCTCCTTAGTTCTTTTAAGCAGAGCCTTATTGTCTTCATCTGTAACCATTGAACAAATGCAATCAAAATTTCTATCTTGCAACATATCCATCTCTTCCTCACTGTTGATATAAGGATTAAAAGCCAAGATTTCCTTAAAGTAGGTAGCAACAGATTTTTCTATGTCTTTATGCTTCATGATCCAGGTATCACTATCCTTTATGCTTTTAATCTCATTTTTATTTCTTTTCTTAGCAACATAAGAGTAAAAGATCTTAGAGCTTCCATCACCGTCTTGTAACCAGCTGTTAAAACACTTCTGCTTCCAAAACATTTCTTTATTTCTAAGGGCTTGTAAATGCAGACTGTTAGCTTTAGCCAAACTAGCTTTAGTGCTTTGATTATTGGTGAAGTAGTGCATAATCTCCATTTCCTTCACTTTTCCTTCAGTATTTTTAACATTATAAAAAACATTCCCAAACTTCCTCATATTCCAATCTTTAAGATAGTCTTAAGCCTCTTCAACTTGTATTATAATATATGGCTAGGATTACCACTAATAGGCTATCTCAAATCCTGCTCAACAATACTTTGGAAAGAATCATCATCAGACCACATATTTAAGAACTTGAAACTCTTTCTTTTATGAATTAAAGTAGTCGTATTAGAAGAATTAGCAGTTAAACGTAAATGAGCATGGTTAGAACATGTTGGGACCATGTGGAAAACCTGAGTGTCATGAAAGGTATTCATCCACTTGTCATTAATAAGAGACCGATCTAGCCTCCTCCACTTATTACTTTTGGACCAGAAATACTTAGAACCACCATACCCAGCATCATTGAGTTTGCAATCCCTTATAGTGTCATTCAAATGATATTGAAGTCACCAACATATGTCCAGGCCTTGCTAGGATCAACAACAGTCATTAAACACTTCCAGAGATGAATTCTTTGGATGTAGTTACACTTAACATAGACTGAAGTGATGTAATATCTGTCTTTAATCCCAGGATAATCTATTTCCATGTACACACATTGCTCTACATTAACTGTCTCTTGCTGAAGAGTTAGGTTGTTTATCCCTGCTTTCAACTTGTTGATCTAAATACTGTAAATCTTGATTCATTTGATTACTACTTTCATTATTTTCTTCTTCGTGATCTTTCTGAGTAACAATAGACTTAAGTTTTCTCCAGTAAACTTTGAAAATTTGAGTGTTTTTTGAATCGTTACTACTCGAGGCTTCTTTCAATTGCTTTTCGGATTCATTTTTGTTAGTTCTAGTATTCTCTTTGATGTTTTCATCTTCATTCTTTGGCGTTTTCTTACATTCCGAGAACTTGTGACATATATGATAACAAAAATTGCGATACGGTGGAAATTTTTTATAACTGATAGAGACCCAACATCCATCGTTCATCCCAAATCCAATCCACATTTTGTGTCTCAAGTTCTTAGAAATATCAATCTCAATTTGCGCATAACAAGCGTTGGTGTGTGCTCTGTTTTTCTCAGGCACAACAACTCTATAAGTTGTTCCTATAGCATCAGCAAGATCATTCACCAAGTTGGTATCATATAGGCATTCTGGCAGATTTTCGAAATAGACCCAAGTCAGAACGGTTGGATTTTCGTACTTCCTGTTAAAATTAGAATTCCACCTCAAGATTCTCATCATAAAATCATCGAATCTCCAGACGATTTTTTGATAATATCTTGCAAACATCCTCCTTCAAATCAAATTCAAGGAAAATGTGATGCGAATCCCACACTTCGTAGCTAAAAACTCCTCTGAATTTCAATGACGTTAAGAAAATATCAAGTTGAGTTTTCTTTGGAATGTCATTCCTAAACTTGCCGATAAGAGTTATTTTCGATTGTTGAATCAGTTGTTTCTTGACTTCCTCTGTACATTAACAAAGTAGTGGCTTTGTGTTTTCTTAATGAATTCATCTACCAGACTTGAAAAGATCGGCAAGCTGTTTCGTTGTTTGTTGTTGAGTAGAGTCAACATTACGAACTTGAAGAATATGAAATTCTTCCATGGATTGATGATTAATGATAAAGTTAATCATCTGAAGAAGATGAAGAAAGAAAATCAGACTTTTTTGGAGCTTTCATAGAGTTCCTTCTACAAACAAAATCTCTAAACCGATGTAAATTAAAAGCCCATTTTTAGATTATTTTATTTCGACAAATCGTGACATTAAAACATATTACGTAAATTTTTGGATATACTTAATTAATTTGGTTTAAATTATATTATATAATATAATCTTTAGATATTATATTAATATTATATTTAAAACTAATAGTAAATAAAAAATAATTAGTCATTTAATATATAAAAAATGTACGATTTCTGTAAAAAGAACCGTAATCCCAAAAAAGAAAAGGAAAAGAATGTAATCCTAGAGTTTGAAAAGAAAATTGGATTTTGAAATTTATTATTTATACAATTTATTAGGTACGAATATAAAATATATAAATTAAAATTTGATTATGTAATTTAATGTTTATATAATTTATTAGGTATGAATATAAAATAAAAATTAAAAGAAAACTAATAATCTATTAATATATGGGTACCGTTCAAAATTTAAAATAAATCTCACGAGTAAATCTATAAATTTTAACGTCAACTTCATTTTATAATTTTCATACTAACGTTTAATTAATAGTTTTATTTTTTTATAATTACTTAGGCGTCTGGTCTACTTTCCGTAGGCTTATAATTTAAAATACAGATTTTAGTAAAATTTCTTTTTTTTTAGTTTTATTAATTTGTTTACTAAAAGGAAGCATATAGATTTTAGTAAATTTCGTTTATTAACTTGAAAATAAAAGGAAAGTAAAATAAAGGTTTCCTAAGCCGATGTGAATTAGAAAGCTAATTGTTTTAGATTATTTTATTTCCTCGTTACATTAAAACATATTAGGTAAACTTTTGGATATATTCAGCTAATTTGTTTTAAATTATGTTATATAATTTAATCTTTCGATAGTATAGTAATATTAGTTTAAAACTTATAGTAAATAAATAATACTAGTTATTTAATATATGAAAAATATACGAAAAAAGAAAAAGTTAGAGGGAAGTTTCTCTCTCTAGCAAGAAAACCCTTTGTCTTCTTTCTAGACGTTTTTTCATCCGTCTCTCTCCTCCTCCTTTCCAACCTAATTTTTTTAATCATACATCTTCTCCAAAAATAAACAAAGTTTTTCTGGATGATTTATGCTTTTGGTGAATCAGACGACCTTACGGTAGATTAATCCAGATTCCGTTCAAATTATAAGCTGGAATGATTATTACCAATTTTTCTATTTAAATGGAAGATTCACCACAAGATAATATTGAGAGAGTTTTGGTTCGTAAGAAGACATAAAACGTTCAAAGACGAAGTGATTCAAAAGTTTCCGGTAAGAATGTTGTTCGATCTCTAATTTCTTCATTGGAGGATCTAGCGAAAGTTAATGTTCAGGAAGTTCCGGCCGGCGAGAAGAAAACTGTAGGAGTGCTTCTAAAATTTCCGGTATGAGTGTAGATTGTGTTATTGCTTCTCCTAACGCTTTAGTTCCGTTCGATCCATCGATGACTAGAGAAATGTTGTTCAATGATGATACTTGTGATGATGAACGAGAACTAAGTGATGAACAAGAGGATACGAATAAAGATCGAAACATCATTGTCGTTCGTGAAACGGGAAAACTACTTTTAACTGCCTCCGACAGATTGTTGTTTCTACTGGTTTCAATTTTTTTTCTCCGACGACTGCTGCTACTGGTGTTCCATTGGTGTTCCATTGTTAAGGCAAGGTGCGAAATCAGTTCATGGAAAATTGGGGCAAAGAAAGAAACAAAAGAATAAACAACTAGCTCTGACGCCTGCAGATCTGTCTTCGGAACCGTTCGTGGCAAATCAAAGTATTGTGGCGAACTCTCCATCGAAAGAGGTAACAAAACCTGTAAACGGAACCTTAACAAAACCTGTAAACGGAACCTTTTCCGGTGACCGGAATGTTGCTAGCGACATTCACAAAATTTCGCCGGGGCATTTAAGTGGGTTCATTTAAGTGGGTTCGGACGAGACAAATCAGTGTCGAGACAAATCAGTGTCGGTTGCATTTAACTTTAGAGAATCTGTTATTACTCCTAATAAAGACTGGTGAAAAATTCAAATTCAAATTCTCTTCTCTTAATGATAGCAGTTTAAATGGACGAGAAAAAGAAATTAATGTAAATAAAGAAAAATTGTGAAAAATTCAAATTCAAGTTCTGCTGAAGGTAAGTGTTCAATTATGGTAGAAAAGGAAACTACATTGGAAGGTAACGGTTCACTTAATGCTTTTAAAAATGTGAACGAGAATATTTATGGAAAGGGAACAAATCAAATAAATTGGAATTCAAATAAAGGAAGTTTGAATTTCAAATGGAAATGACTTTAATTCTTATAAAGCATGAAGAAAGAAACGGTTCTCTTCAAAAGAATCAGACTCATTAAATGCACAACGGAAAGGAGAAGAACATTAAATGCACAACGGAAAGGAGAAGAACTCTAATAATATAAGAATGCTCAGAATCCTTCCGCCATTCCTACAACACAAACTCCTTCTTCCGCCATTCATACTAAATCATTCTCCAGCTTATTCCAAGGTTCTCGTTTAGATTCAAAAGGCCTCAAGCTCCAATTTATCCCTCCACCTTCAGATGATGGCGATATCATCCTTGATCCGGCAGATGAAGTTCTGTTCATCGAAAGTTGGGGCCATTGTCTTATCGGATGCTTTACCGGTAAGTTCCCGGGCAAAATTGTTCTTGATACTGTTGTCAAAAGATGGGGTGTTAATTGCAAAACTCAGCCGTATGGAAAAGAATGGACGGTTTTTAAATTCCTCACAGAATCAGATCTGCTCTATGTACTAGCTAACGGACACTACATTACTTACGGTAAAACTCTTATGCTTAAAATAATTGATAAAGATGTCATGCTGACAGATGATCTGTTCACAACAATTCCAACATGGATAGTGCTAAATGATGTCCCTCTCAGCATTTGGAGTGAAACAGGTTTAAGTAAGATTTCTTCAAAGATTGGTACGCCTCTCTTTACTGATCAATTTACATGCGAAAAGACTCGGATGAAGTATGTTAGAATTCTAGTAGAAATTGATGTTAGAAAAAAACCAATTATGAGTTTTGGTGTGAGGGTTCCCTGTTATATACGAAAATTACCCACTGTTTTGCTATGTGTGTCAGAAATTTGGACACAATCACTCTACTTGCCCATCTACAGAGCAGGGTAAAACTAAAATCAGCGAGAAGCAGAAAGAAACCTCGACACGACCATCCCGGGCAGCTCAAAACATATGCAAGAACGCAAGTGACATAACAAGCGGCCCTAGAGGTAATCCTATCACTTCTACACCATCTCAGAAAGTCACTGTTAAGCCCATCGCACGCCCCAGATCATCTGAAATTCCCACCCCTTTTATTGGAGAAGAGATGAACAACACCAATAAAGAACACGTCCGTTCAAATAATACCGACTACTTGCCTAGCCGAATAAGCCCCCTAGTTGACACACCGATGACTTATGTTAATGACCAGGAACCAATATTTGACCATCCGCAAGACAAAGATGAAACCATAACTTTCACCAGCAACGCAGATGATCCATCAACCGTTCCATGGCAAAAAGTACAAGGCAAACGATCAAAGAAAAATGCGAGGCGCGGAGTGCCCACAAACTCCTCGGTTGATAAATGAACCGATTTTCCATGAACAGATTTCGCACCTTGCCTTAACAATGGAACACCAGTAGCAGCACTCGCCGGAGAAAAAAAATTGAAACCAGTAGAAACGATAATCTGTTCGTCGGAGGCAGTTAAAAGTAGTTTTTCCGTTTCACGAACGACAATGATGTTTCGATCTTTATTCGTATCCTCTTGTTCATCACTTAGTTCTCGTTCATCATCACAAGTATCATCATTGAAAAACATTTCTCTAGTCACCGAAGGATCGAACAGAACTAAAGCGTTAGGAGACGCAATAACACAATCTACATTCATACCGGAAATTTTAGAAGCACTCCGTCTTCTCTTGAGTACAGTTTTCTTCTCGCCGGCCGCAACTTCCTGAACATTAACTTTCGCTAGATCCTCCAATGAAGAAATTAGAGATCGAACAACATTCTTACCGGAAACTTTTGAATCACTTCGTATTTGAACATTTTATGTCTTCTTACGAACCAGAACTCTCTCAATATTATCTTGTGGTGAATCTTCCATCTGGATTAATCTACCGTAAGGTCGTCTGATTCACCAAAAGCATAAATCGTCCAGAAAAACTTTGTTTATTTTTGGAGAAGATGTATGATTCGGAAGAAACAGTAGTGATTAGTCTAAAATCAAGAAGAAAATTAGGTTGAGAAAAGAGGAGGATAGAGAGTCGGGTGAAAAAGCGTAAAGAAGACAAAGTGTTTTCTTTCTAGAAAGAGAAACTTCCCTCTAAGTTTTTTTTTTCTTTTTTTTTTTATCGGAGGGAACCCGCAGCCAGTGCAATGAGTGCGCACAGGGTAAACCCTCAGTCTGACGCGATAGCCTGCAAAGCCAGAAGGTAAACCACACAAGGTGACAGGCTCAGCCGAGAAAGCGTATGTAGAGGGACTCGAACTTATGACCTTTTGATCATAAGAATGCCATACTCAACCAATTCGGCTACCCTTTGGGGACTAAGTAACAAATTCCTTTTTTTTTCTTGCGACGATGCGTAACATAACTTAAAATATAGATTTTAGTAAAATTTCATTTTGGTTTTATTAACTTGTTTACTTACCGGAAACATATAGATTTTAGTAAAATTTGGTTTATTAACTTGTTTACTAACATGAAACAAGACTACTGAAAATTAAAAAAAAAGTAAAATAAAGGTTTTCTAAACCCATGTAAATTAAAAAGCTAATTTTCTTAGATTATTTTATTTTGACAAATCGTTACATTAAAATATATTGCGTAAACTTTTGGATATATTTACTTAATTTGGTTTAAATTATATTATATAATTTAATCTCTCGATAGTATATTTACATTAGTTTTAAAACTAATAGTAAATAAATAATACTAGTTATTTAATATATGAAAAAAAACTGTAACGCACAATGAAAAGAAAAGAATAATGTAATCCCAGTGTTTGTAAAGAAAATTTGATTATGTGATTTAATGCTTATATAATTTATTAGGTATGAATATAAAATAAAAATTAAAAAAAAAAACTAATAATCTACTGATTAAATAAATCTCACGATTAAATCTATAATTTTTAAAGTTAAGTTCAGTTTATAATATTCAATACTAACGGTTAATTAATAATTTTATTTTTGATAATTACTTAGGCTTCTAAATAATGTAGTAATTCAATAAGATCGGCTACTTTCCGTAGGTTTATAACTTAAAATATAGATTTTAGTAAAATTTTCTAAACAAGATTACTGAAAATAAAAGGAAAGTAAAATAAAGGTTTTCTAAACCGATGTAAATTAGAAAGCCAATTTTTTTAATTATTTTATTTCGACAAATCGAATTCGTAAACTTTTTGATATATTTAGCTAATTTGGTTTAAATATAATTTAATCTTTCGATAGTATATTAATATTAGTTTTAATACTAATAGTAAATAAATAATACTAGTTATTTAATATATGAAAAATGTACGATGCTCCTTCCACGTGTCCTGTCTTTACTTGGACAAATGGCACTGTTTGGGGCGGATTCAGGGGGTGGCCATGTATACCATGGACCACCCTAAATTTTAAAAATAAGTTTAGTGTAGTGGTAAGAGTGTTAAGTTTTTAACTTTGAGTTCAAGCCTTGGACCACCCTAAATTGTTCTTTTTTTTCATTTCTTATTTTTTCCCCAACTAAACCCTAAATTGTTCTTTTTTTTCCTTTCTTATTTTGCCCCCAACTAAACCCAAAATCTACACAAATATAAAAAAAAAAATTCTTTTTTTTTTCTTTTCCTTCATTATTTCCCCCAACTAAACCCTAAATCTACACAAATACAAAATACGCAGCAGCCCTCTTTTGTCTCTCTCCCCAAACGCAGCTCCTATCTCTATCTCCCTCCAAACGCAGCCGCTTCTCTCTTTCTCTCTCCTCAAACAAACATAAAAAACGCAGCACTGAAGCAGTGTAATCCGCTTCTCTCTTTCTTTCTCCTCAAACGCAGCAGCCTCCTCTACCCTCTCCTCCTCAATCAAAATCACCTATTTTCTCTTACAAACATAAAAAATGCAGCACTGAAGTAGTGGAATCCTTTGATTTTAGGTATGTCAATGTGCTTTTAGTATTTTCTATTATGTTAAGAAATCAATTTGAGAATCGGGTATATTAATGTGCTTTTAGTATTTCCTACAAAGTATGTTAAGAAATAAAGTTGATAAATTGATTTAAAATTGTTAGAATTGTTTAATTTATTTATCTAATTGACTTAACAAGAATCATGAAAAATCTTTTGATTTAGAAAGAGAATTTCACAGCTTTTGAAAATCAGAGAGATAGTGGATGGGAACCATTTTATGAAAAAGTTGTGGGTTCTTGTGGTAATCTTGAAGTTAATGTGCCCGACATGGAGTCAAAGTATGTGCAAGGTAATAAATCCAAAAGACTTGCTACGTTTTTGACAAATCACAATCATTTTAAGAATGATTGTTTTTTAAATGTCATAGATTGTGTAATGCAAGAGTTCAATGATCGATTTACACCCAAAAATGTTGAGTTGTTGAATTGTGTGGCATGTTTGAATTCTTGTTCTTCATTTCAAGGTTTTGATACTAACTCACTTGTGAGGTTGGCAAGATTATACCCAAATGACATTGTGGATGTTAGTGATAAAGAGTTGTCTAGCCAACTTGAGAATTATATTGAGTGTATGAAGATGGACGATGATTTTTCCGATTTGAAGAGTATCTCGGATCTATGTAGGACTCTTGTGCGTACAAAAAAACACAAAACGTTTGGATTTGTGTACAAGCTTTTAAAGCTAGCTTTGTCATTACCGGTGGCCACCGTAAATGTTGAACGAGTATTTTCTAGAATGAAATATGTGAAGAATGAGTTGAGAAATAGAATGTCCAATCAATGGCTTAATGATAGCTTAGTGACATTTGTGAAGAAAGAAGTGTTTGCTACAATCGATAATCGAGATATTATCAAGCGCTTTCAAGGCATGAGTAAGAGAAGAATGCAATTACGTTTAGACTAGAAATAGATTTTCATATTTAGTTGTAATAGAAAATTAATATATTTTGACTATATATTACTTAGACTTTTTTTAGTTCAATGATATTTTTGGCACACCCTAAATTCTAATCCTGGATCTACCCCTGGTTTGGGCGAAGCTTGATCGAATCCTTACAAACCATGGGTGGAGTGATAAAGATCTCTTATGCAAAGCCACATTCCTTCCGATGGAACCCGTTTCCGATCACTGTCTAGTTATTGCCTCGATTATTCGAGATTTTCAGCATGGTTGTCGGCCCTTCAAATTCTTCAACATGTGGTTTGATCATCCCAGATTTCCTAGCATTGTAGAAAGTTTATGGTGGCATTCTAGAGCGTCCGTTAAGAGATTTGAATAAAGCTGAGTATGGTGGCATTCTAGAGCGTACAGCTACTACAAATTCGGCCTTTAAAGAGGCTATCTCCTCACTTGTGGCTAATCCTGATAATGTTACTTTGAAAGAAGAGGTACACAGATTACGGGATCATGCAAATTTCCTTCTTAATGCAGAAAAGAGCTTTCTTCAACAACGTATGAGGACCACCCACAACTTAATTAAACGAGATAATGCAAGAAAGAACATTTCCTACATCGTCTGAGATGATTGCACCCGCACCACATCCCCTACAGATTTGCCTCCCTCCTTGTAGATTTCTACATGCACCTCTTTGGCTCATCTCGGCCAAGCTCCCCCATTGATCTGACGGTCATGAGTCACGGATCCCTTGTCGGGGATCAATAGTATGAGCAGCTTCTCAAACCTATTGAAGTTAATGAAATCCGTAATGCCCTCTTTGATATCGGGAATGATAAGGCTCCGGGACCGGACGGCTACACCTCGGCTTTCTTCAAAAAGAATTGGGAACTTGTGGGAACAGATTTGGTTGATTGTGTTCGTGAGATTTTTTATACTGGTAGACTCCTCCGTGCAACAAATCACACCATCCTTGCCCTTATTCCGAAGAGAGACAACGATCCTAAGGTGGGTGACTTTAGGCCAATTGGGCTCACAAATGTTACTTACAAAGTGATTACCAAAATTTTGGCTAACCGAATGGCCCCTTTACTTCCGAATCTCATTGATAAAGGACAAGGTGCTTTCATGAGTGGTCGAAATCTTGTTGATAATGTTTTCCTTTCCCAAGAGTTGGTTAGAGGTTCGAGCCGTGCAATATTTTCTCCGCGATGTATGCTCATGGTGGATCTTCGCAAAGCATTTAACACAGTCTCATGGGACTTCGTATCAGATATTCTCCATGGTATCGGGTTTCCTCCGAAGTTTGTGGGCTGGATT
This sequence comes from Limnanthes douglasii subsp. nivea, assembly GCA_036936605.1. NCBI lineage: Eukaryota > Viridiplantae > Streptophyta > Magnoliopsida > Brassicales > Limnanthaceae > Limnanthes > Limnanthes douglasii. The sequence continues at coordinate 158,960,627 of JAUPFV010000005.1, read as the reverse complement.
CTTGCTTGTATCACTACAACGTCCTTCTCGGTTTCTATCAACGACGAGCTTCATGGCTTCTTCCGTGGGAAGCGGGGCTTAAGGCAAGGTGATCCCATGTCCCCTACTTTATTCATCATTTACCTCGAATATCTGTCTCGTTTGTTAAAGAAGAAATTGAGCGAACCGAGTTTTAAATTCTATCTGAAATGCGCCCGCACTCACACTGCCCACCTCGCTTTTGCTGACGATTTGATGCTACTTTCAAAATGAGATGAGACATCGGTTAACATCCTTATGGAATGCTTGAGCCATTTGGAAGATGTTTCGGGACTATCACTGAATCCTTCTAAATCCAAAATATACCTAGCCGGGGTTAAAGGGATTATTTATGATCAGATCATGGAAAGAGTCGGATTTGAAGTTGACACTTACCCTGTACGTTACTTGGGGATACCTCTCGCTCATATGACCGTCTCAGTTACTGATTTTTCCCCTTTGACAGAGGCTATCTCGAGTTATATTCAAAATGGGAACATATGGAACTTTCCTACGCGGGAAAACTTCAATTGATCACCTCGTGCTTTAAGGGGTCGAATCCTTTTGGTTCCGCGCTTTTCCTTTGCACTCGGCGGTGCTTAACACCATCCACTCGCTCTGCCTCAAGTTTTTCTGGGGGGTAGACCTGCTCGGATTGCTTGGGACAAAATCTGTAAACCCAAAGATGAAGGAGGACTTGGCCTTATGGATATCAGAGTTTGGAATTGTGCCCTTCTTACCCTTTCGATTTGGTTATTACATTCTGACTCTGAGTCGTTATGGATAAAATGGGTGCATGAGTATTATCTTCGAGGATAAACTATATGGGACTACGAAAGACGAGATAGAGACAGTCATCTTGTTCGGAAGCTTCTTGATATTAGAGACTCTTGGATACAGATATTTGGGGGTCGAGATAGTGCCATTCTGGGTCTTGAAAGCTGTACTTTGGGTGGAAAGCTAATTACTAGACGTGTCTACGAAGCCATGAGAACAAAAGGTGAGGCATGCCCAAATCTATCAAAGTTATGGAAGAGATTCATCCCACCTAAGTTTTCTTTCACCGTCTGGCTAGCCTTCAATCGTCGCCTTGCCACGAAAGACACTCTCCACTACATGGACTTGCCTAACATCAGCTGCCCATTTTGCAGGCACTCAGATGAGTCTGGTGCCCATCTTTTCTTTGCTTGCAGGTTCACTAAGGAAATCTGGAGTCGTATCCGATCATGGCTGGGGATTACTCGAGAAATGACAACGCTTGATAGTGCACACAAATGGATTAGGAAGGAGCATCGAGGAACATCCTACCAATCCCGCGCCATCAATCTTGCCTTTCAAGCCACTATTTTCGAGATTTGGCGTGCCCGCAACCGCCTTGTGTTTGATGAAGAGACCGTGACTCAAGACACCATCGTTATCTGAATCACTCTCATGACCTTTAAGATTTTATTTAGATTATATCCGCATTATCGACTCACATGTCAGAGTCATTTTTCATTAAAACACTCAGTTTTTTGGATTTTCTATGTAATAGTCCATTAGTGCCGACCTGGAGACTTGTACACTTTTTCCTTAGACCGGGTTTTTACCCAACAGGTGGTTAAGGTTTTTTAAAGAGGCAAGTGCTCTAGACCTTTATCAAGGCACTCTTGGACATGTCTTTTTCTTTTAGATGCATTGCTACCCTGCATTGTACTCACTTGAGAGATCATATGACTCTCTAGATGATTGTAACCTTGTACATATATATATACACCTACATTTACCTAAAAAAAATGAACGATTTCTGAAAAAAGAAAAACGTAAATTCAAAAAGATAATAAAAGAGGAATGTAATTAGTGAAAAGAAAATTTGATTATGATTTAATGTTTATATAATTTATTAGGTACGAATATAAAATAAAAATAAAATAAAATTAATAATCTATTAACATTTTTTTTTGTTTTTTTATACTCCAAAAATTTGTATACTAAAACATAGCAGGTTTTCCTTTTGTTTATATAATAGGACTACCTCCAACAACAACCATATACAAAAGTAGCAGGGGTTAAGAATCGTCTAAGAATGAACAAGTGTCTGTAATGTCTGTAATGACCAACAACCCTTCATGTCCTTGTGTTGGAATTTCTCCATTAAGTTGGACCGTCACATGTCGTATCGATGTATCGAACTATCGTTAATATTAGTCCAATAAAAGTAATCATAAAGAAAAGAACGGACTAGTAGATAAAATATGTATCATGGAGGTAATTGTATAGATATCAGGTTTAATTCCGAATACTGTGAAGGATTGGATTCGGAAATAAACAACTTAAGCAAAACGTAAAGTTTTGGGGTTATTTTGTAAAACAAAATAATACCGGGTTATGTTCCCTAAGAGCGGCAATTTAATAAGGACTGGTCTTCATTAAGTAACTGTCTGGAAGTTACAGACAATTAAGAGAGAAGAACCGTTAGTGGTCTTCATTAAGTAACTGTCTGGAAGTTACAGACAATTAAGAGAGAAGAACCGTTACTGGTCTTCGTTAAGTAAATGTCTGGAAGTTACAGACAATTACTTAATGAAGAACCGTTTTCTCACTTCAGTTCTATATAAGAATGATTTTCTCATTCTTGAAAGTAACGAAAGAAAATACAGAGAGAAAATCCTTTAAGAAAAACAAATTGATTCTTCCTTCGAATCAATTACAAAAGTGTGTTTTGGTTGCCATCTCTTAGAAGAATCAATAACCTAGCAAAGGATCGCCGATCATCTGCTCTAAGTCAGGAATCTGAAGATCAAAGAATGTCTACATCTTGTAAGTATTTATTCCGCATTATTATAGGATGATTTAACTTCATGGTTCAATAAGTTAGATTAGAAATCCGTAAAGTATTAGTATTTCTATCGAGTGGTATCAGAGCCACCATGAAATTAAATTCTTAGTTTTTCAGATTATAAAATTAGATCATATATATTAGATCTATATATTAGATATGATGTCGGTTATCGGAAATTACACAAACAATTAAACAATTACGGTGGTATAATTATATATGCAGTTAAAAGATGTCGTATGCGGCTACTATAATTAATATAATTAAATTAAAATCTGAAATTATTAATTTAGTAACTGTCCTTTCGCCTAAAGATTAGGCGAAATATACGTGACCACCGATAAATGTGTAATTAAGTTTGCTTATATATTATTTAAAGTTATAAGTGAATTATTACGAGAATTATATTATATCATTGAAGTTTATTATATATATAAATATATATTATAGTATATATATGAATAAGTTTTATATATACAAATACATACTATATTATAATATATATTAAGAATTATATTATAATATAATTAAAGATATATTACAATATAATTAAAGATATATTATAATATATTAAATTTAAGGTGTAAATTTAATTTAATTAAAGATATATTATAATTAAAGATATATTACAATATAATTAAAGATATATTATAATATATTAAATTTAAGTTGTAAATTTAATTTAATTAAAGATATATTATAATTAAAGATATATTATAATTAAAGATATATTATAATATATTAAATTTAAGGTGTAAATTTAATTTGATTAAATTATACATAGACTACGAAATAGTTTGGACATTAAGTAAGGTAGTCGTATAGTATTTTCTAAATAATTAGCATGTTTTAAGTTGTCCGAACTTCGGTAAATAATTAATGATTCAATATATCGCCAAAGTGATCCCTATTGCTGAATTAATTATTTTAGAGTTTTGACAAGTCTATGATTGACAAGTATGTAAATTTTAATCGGCCCAAAGTAAGGTTAATGTTTGACATAGTTAATCTTAGACACGAGATAGTTATTTGTGAATTGATCATTAAGAAAATTGAACTAGGAAAAAATCCGCCCAAAGGAAGATTTTTTTTTGTCAATTAGAAGGATCAACATTAATTATGCTCAAACTCATACATATACAAATTAATATGCTTGCCCAAAGGTATCTTATTGATGTTGTAAGAGTATGTTTTATTATGCTATGTTTATTTGTTAAATACTATGGAGGTTATATGTTAAGTGATGTTTTTGGCTATTTATTGTTTGTTGTTTGTTATGTTAGCAAATTCGTATTTCTATAACCCGGAAGGCAAAAAGGCACCCATACTTAACGGGAGCAACTTTGAGCTGTGGAAAGAAGATATGTTGTTGCACTTGATGTGCCATGATTACGACTTAGCATTAAGGGTCGATGAACCTAAACCTCTGACTGATGACAGTTCTCCTACGGAGAAGAAAGAGTCAGAGGCGTGGGAAAAGTCGAACAGGATAAGTCTAGGGATCATGAAGCAAGCAATTCCATTAGCATTCCGTGGTGCAGTTTCACCTAAGATCACTAATGCGAAAATATTTCTCGAAGAGGTAGAGAAATGTTTTGCCAAGAACGATAAAGTAGAGATTAAGACGCTGCTTATTAAGCTAGCCTCTATGAAATATCGTGGCAAAGGGACTGTTCGTGAGCACATCTTGGAAATGTCAAACATCGCTTCCAAACTGAAAGCACTTAAGATTGACCTTCCCGAAGATGTTGTGGTAAGCTTTGATTTTCACTCTTTCCCTCCTCAGTATAAGAACTTCGAAACTTCTTATAACTGTCAGCGCGAGAAATGGACTCTCAACGAGCTCATCTCTCAGGCAGCGCAAGAGGAGGAAAAGATGAAGCAAGAACATCCAGAAGTGCAAATGGTGAAATCTCAGGTGGATAAGGGAATTAAGAGAAAGTATGAAGGTTCAGATGCACATGCATCCGGTTCGGGACAAAAGAAGCATAAGGGTACGTCTGGTAAAGGGCGTTGCTTCCATTGTAAGAAACCGGGGCACTTTAAGAAAGAATGTGAAAAATGGAGGGCTATGATGAAAGCCAAAGGTATTTTCACTTCTATGTTCTGTTCTCAGATCTATTTAGTTTCAGTGCCAAGAAATACTTGGTGGGTTGATACAGCAGCAACAACTCATGTTTGTATTTCTTTGCAGGGTATGATAAGAAACCGAAGCCTGAGTGATGGTGAAACATCCATCTATACAGCTGATGGCAGTTCGTGTTTAGTTCATTCTATCTGTGATTTTCGTTTGTTGCTTACCAGTGGACATTTTTTGTATTTAAAAGACGTATTGTAAGTACCTTCTTTTCGAAGGAACCTAATTTCTTTTCCGTTGTTGGACAAATTAAGTTATTCTTGTCTATTTGGAAATGAAAGTTTATGTCTTTATTTACATGGTAATGTTGTTGGTTCTGGAAAGTTAATAGCAAATGATAACTTGTATTTATTGGATACTATAAAGGATCACAAAGAGATAATGAATGTAGATGTACCTGGAAAACTAAATTGTAAAATGGAAAAATCAGCAAAACTTTGGCACAAGCGATTAGGTCACATTTCTAGAAATAGAATTGAAAAGCTTGTTTCAGAAGGTTTATTAAGTGAACTGGATTTTTCGAACTTCAAAGTTTGCGTTGAATGTATAAAAGGAAAACAGACCAAAGTGAAACGATTAGATGCATACAGAGCGAAAGGGGTCTTGGATTTGATACATACAGACATTTGCGGTCCGTTCGCTACAGCATCATGGAACGGCCAACGATATTTTGTATCTTTCATTGACGACTTTTCACGATATGGGTATCTATATCTCATTCACGAAAAATCAGAGGCCATTGACAAGTTCAAAGTCTTTAAGACTGAAGTTGAAAAACAACTTGGTAAAGACATTAAGTGCGTCAGATCGGACCGTGGTGGTGAATACTACGGGAGATATGATGGTTCAGGTGAACAACGTCATGGACCGTTTGCAAAGTTCCTAGAAGAGTGTGGTATAGTCCCTCAGTATACGATGCCGGGTTCGCCCAACATGAATGGAGTATCTGAGAGACGAAACCGTACATTAAAGGATATGGTAAGAAGTATGATTAGTCATTCAACATTACCTATATCACTCTCGGGAGAAGCAATAAGATGTGCGACCTACCTACTTAATATAGTTCCGACGAAAGCAACTACTAAGACACCGTATGAACTTTGGACTGGGCGTAAACCTAGTTTACAACATTTACATGTTTGGGGATGTCCAGCTGAACCGAAGCCTTATAGGCCGAATGAAAAGAAATTGGACTCCAAAACGGTTAGTAGTTATTTCATCAGATATCCCGAGCACAATAGGGGTTTTAAGTTTTATGATCCTTCCACAAAGAATATATTTGAGACGGGTACAGCGAAATTCTTTGAGGATATAGAGTTTGGGGGGAAGAATTTAGTAACGAACATTCATTTTGAGGAAGAATCAACAGAGATTCATGAAGGTTCTAACAATGATACTATAGTGTCAGATGATGATATGGTAATTAGAAGGCCAATCATCACTTCAGATTCGTTAGAACATATAGATACTCAAGATGATGTTAATCTTCCTCCTATGGATGTTGTTCCAATGGAGAAAAATGAAGTTGTTCAAGAAGAACAAACTCTATCTTCTCAAGAAGTTCAAGTGCAAAATGAAGAAATTATGCCTTTGCGTAGATCTACTAGAGAAAGAAAGAGCGCTATATCTTCAGACTATATAGTGTATCTTCAAGAACATGAAGAATTTTATGGTTCAACAGAAAACGATCCTTTAAGTGTTCGTGAAGCCATGAAAAGTTATGATTCTCACTTCTGGATTAAAGCAATGAACGAAGAGTTTAAATCAATGCAAGATAACGCGGTATGGGAGCTTGTTCCATTACCTGAAGGAAAGAAGCCGATTGGTTGTAAATGGATTTTTAAAACCAAACGGGATTCTAAGGGTAATGTGGAGAGGCAAAAAGCGCGACTTGTAGCTAAGGGTTTTACTCAACGTGAAGGGATTGACTTTAAAGAAACCTTCTCTCCAGATTCTTCGAAGGATTCTTTTCGGACAATCATGACATTAGTTGCACACTTCGACCTTGAGCTCCATCAAATGGATGTAAAGACCGCATTTCTTAATGGAGATATTGAGGAAACGATCTATATGTTACAACCTGAAAACTTTGTCTCTGGTGATCCAAAGTCGACGGTATGTAAACTGAAGAAATCTATTTATGGTCTCAAGCAAGCGTCTCGAAAGTGGTATCACAAATTCCTTGAAGTTATTGTCTCATTTGGTTTCGAGATAAATTCGGTAGAGGATTGTGTGTATCAAAAATTCAGTGGGAGTAAATTCATATTTCTAGTGTTGTATGTTGATGACATATTATTGGCCACGAACGATAAGGAATTGTTACATACGACCAAGAAATTTCTTTCGGACAAATTCGATATGAAAGATCTTGGTGATGCATCATTTGTGTTAGGAATTCAAATTCACAAGAATCGATCCCATGGAATTTTGAGTTTATCACAAAAGGCGTATATTGAGAGTATGTTACAACGTTACGGGATGGCTAACAGCAAAGGAAAGGAAACCCCTATATCAAAAGGTGAAAAGTTTAGCCTTAAGCAATGCCCAAAGACAAAACTTGAGATTGAGGAAATGCAAAAGGTTCCATATGCTTCGGCTGTTGGAAGTCTGATGTATGCTCAAGTTTGTACACGGCCAGACATTGCTTTTGTGGTGGGTGTGTTAGGGAGATACGTAAGTAATCCGGGGATGGAACACTGGAAAGCATTCAAAAGAGTTCTCCGGTATTTGCAACAAACAAAACATCACAGGTTAACATATAAGAAGTCGGATAAACTGGAGGTCATAGTGTATTCCGACTCGGATTTCGCCGGATGTGAGGATTCTCGTCGTTCAACCTCAGGCATTATATTCCTTTTAGCGGGAGGTGCAATATCATGGAAAAGTGTTAAACAAACACTCATTGCATCTTCCACTATGGCTGCGGAATTTGTTGCTTGAGGCATCCAATCAGGCGCTTTGGCTGCAAAATTTTGTCACGGGACTGCGAATCGTAGAAGGGATAGAAAAAACCCTTAGATTATATTGTGACAATAACTCGGAAGTTCAGTATTCAAACAGTAACAGGAGCTCGGTTAAGTCCAAACATGTAGATATCAAGTTCCTATCTGTTAAAGAGAGAGTACAGAGTGGTCAAATTAGTGTGGAGCACATAGGGACAAACTCAATGTTAGCAGATCCTCTTACGAAGGCATTAGTACCTAAAGTTTTTATTGAACACACCATTAACATGGGTGTTGTGTACTTAGAGGATTATTAGTTTCAGTGGGAGTTTGTATTAAGCTATTAAATTTGTTTGTATTATGATATTCGCGAACTTAAGGTCATTAATGCAAACATATTTATATACAAGTTTTCAGTGTGCTCTTGTAGTTGATTATTCGTACTCTGCTGTAAGTAGACCTCCAATTAAGTGAGACTAGTTAAGAATAGATATGTAAGATTACATTTCATATTAGTCTTATGCTATGCACCATGATAGATCCATGTAGTTGATTGTTGCGATATCGTGATTACTGATGCATCTATTTGCGGCTTGAAATGCATTGATGATGACTTTAGTCCTATGTCGTTAATAGTCATTTACGAGATTGTTAAGGTTATCTATGTGACGATAGAAATTTAGAACGTTCATTAAGTGGATGCATCCTATAGTAGCATATGATGATCCAAGTGGGAGATTGTTGGAATTTCTCCATTAAGTTGGACCGTCACATGTCGTATCGATGTATCGAACTATCGTTAATATTAGTCCAATAAAAGTAATCATAAAGAAAAGAACGGACTAGTAGATAAAATATGTATCATGGAGGTAATTGTATAGATACCAGGTTTAATTCCGAATACTGTGAAGGATTGGATTCGGAAATAAACAACTTAAGCAAAACGTAAAGTTTTGGGGTTATTTTGTAAAACAAAATAATATCGGGTTATGGTCCCTAAGAGTGGCAATTTAATAAGGACTGGTCTTCATTAAGTAACTGTCTGGAAGTTACAGACAATTAAGAGAGAAGAACCGTTACTGGTCTTCATTAAGTAACTGTCTGGAAGTTACAGACAATTAAGAGAGAAGAACCGTTACTGGTCTTCGTTAAGTAAATGTCTGGAAGTTACAGACAATTACTTAATGAAGAACCGTTTTCTCACTTCAGTTCTATATAAGAATGAGTTTCTCATTCTTGAAAGCGACGAAAGAAAATACAGAGAGAAAATCCTTTAAGAAAAACAAATTGATTCTTCCTTCGAATCAATTACAAAAGTGTGTTTTGGTTGCCATCTCTTAGAAGAATCAATAACCTAGCAAAGGATCGCCGATCATCTGCTCTAAGTCAGGAATCTGAAGATCAAAGAATGTCTACATCCTGTAAGTATTTATTCCGCATTATTATAGGATGATTTAACTTCATGGTTCAATAAGTTAGATTAGAAATCCGCAAAGTATTAGTATTTCTATCACCTTGGCCTCTTTTGCTTTTGAGGAATGAATCGGACACCTTCTTTCCCCAGCTCTAAGGACTTTACTTTACTAAACTACTTCTTTCCCCAGCTCTAAGGACTTTACTTTACTAAACTACTTCTTTCTTCCTCAGAATGAGAAACCTGAAAATTCTAGAATTCCGGATTGGGTTTTTTGAGTTTAAATTTCAACAAAGGTTTAGAATCTTTTGGCAAAGAATGCCCAACAGGCTCGCGATCACTATCATCATTGCCTTCAATGTATGAACCAATCCGATCGTTTCTCCACAATTCCTTTGTCACCTTTTGATGTTGTTCTGTCATCTGCAGGCCCAAGGGAAGCTCTGTCTCTTTCATTGTTTCTTTTCCGCAAGGATATGTATGTCTGCTGTGGCGGAACAGTTTCTTCTGATTTAACTTTCCCAAACTTTCCTGATATCTTTAAGCTTCTTACATGTCCAGGCTGATCAACTTTATCTCCATTATGAGAAACCAGATCATGTTCCTTCTGGTAATTTGATGCATCAGACTCTGCCACATTTGTGCCCTTGTTTCTCAGAGAAAGCAAATCATTCTGACCATTGCCTACAATGAAACCATGCGACGGAACATCCTGATGTTCATTAGGATCCTTCGAAGATTATGGTTTACTTCCCAAAGATGCTTGGTACCACTTTTTCTTGGCATGCATTTTATTTGAAGCACTCTCTCCAAAATCCTTGCTCTTCTTTGGTGACTTGTCAACTGAGCCTTTAAGAGATAGCTTTAAACAACGACCAAGTACCGGACCATCTTCCTCATCATCTGAATAAGGAGAGATCGAGAATATGTCCTCTTGAGTTGGTAAACCGGCAGCAGCTCTCAGTGTAGCAGTTAGCTCTTGATCAGCTAGATCTTTTTTCCTTCAAAGCTCTTGAACAGCATCCTCAAGATCCTTCACCTGGTAGCACTCTCCGCGGCACGAGGCACATTTTTTTTGGAGGTTTCCATCTACTTGAAATTGTTGACATTTTTCATCACTGATCCCATCACACTGGCAGTGCACCCATCGTTGGCAAATATCACAGCAAACCATTGGTGTAGATTCAGAATCCCGATAGACCTTTAAACAGACAGGACAATAATTTCCCTTCACAAACAATCTTCCACAAGCATCACAACAAGTATAGCCCAGAAACCAACGCAGCTTAGCCCGTTTCCAGGAACAGTTGAATCACAGCTGTGACATCTTGTATGCTTAGGGTACAAATATGGTGTAGAACTAACATTCTTGTGAGGAGGATGTTGGCAATAACAATGGTATGCACCATCACAGCGTTTGCAGAACATAAACTTATTTGGATCTCCTGTTCTTCGGCAGAACTCACATGTACGACAAGATGGGCAAGTCCAAGAACTCCAGTGAAATAAATCTCTATGTTGAGCCCAAGATTTCAAGCAGCTCTTATGATACTTCTTTCCACAGTCATTGCAAGACAACATTCTCCTTGCCCTCTCACTTCCTTCATTCTCACCCAAAAAGCACATACGACACAGTGCATTCGCATTTGAATTTCCATGCTCATCTCCAGCAAGATCTTTTGAGGCAACCGAAATATCCCCAGACTCAAATCTCCTGGCGTAATCCTCCGACGCAATCATTGCAGCGGCCGCTTTCCTCTGCAGTGCCGAGCGTTTGTTCTGCGCTGATACAGCCGCAGCCGCTTCTACACCAGCCTCATCTTCGCCACCTCCCGTAATCACACCGGTATTGGCAGGAGGCGCGGCTGGAACTTGAACGACTTTGGGGACAAGGACCTGCACGGTCCCTTGTTTGGAAGCATTTTCTCCCCACGGATCTTTCATGAACTCCTCGAGCGCAGCAACATCTCTCATGAACTCGTCCCTGCATTTCGCGTCTTGGAGGGGTCTTGGAAACCCTAGCGAGCAGAAACAGATATTCCGACTTGTAATTGGACAAGCTACATGAAAGGCTATAGTGAGCGAGCGACCGACCGAGTGAGCGATTTTCGTTTTTCAACTTTGGATTTCAATGATCTATTAACATATGGACACCGTTCAATTTAAAATAAATCTCACGACTAAATCTATAACTTTTTAAGTTAATTTCATTTTATAATTTTCATACTAACGTTTAATTAATAGTTTTATTTTTTATAATTACTTAAACTTCTAAATAATGTAGTAAATAAATAAGTTCGGTCCCATCTATTTTCCGTAGATTTATAATTTAAAATATTGATTTTAGCAGAATTTCGGTTCAATTTTGTTAATTAGTTTACTAACAGGAAACATATAGATTTTATTAAAATTTTCGTATTAGTTTTGTTAACTTGTTTATTAAGAGGAAACATATAGATTTTACTAAAATTTCCTATTAGTTTTATTAACTTGTTTACTAACAGGAAACAAGACTAGTGACAATAAAAGGAAAGTAACATAAAGGTTTCCTAAACCTAGTGGGATGAGGTTAATTCCTCTTTATATAAAGAACTAGTCTAACGTATGTTTTGTTTATATTTTAAATAAAAGCTGTTTGGAGAAGTGTTATTAAGGAGGAGGATATGTTTTCAAAGTCCAAAAGCCATCCATTAGACTTCTTGCTTGACGGTCCAACCAACATTTGGTAAACACTCTGCATTTTATTTATTTATACTTCTTTTGATTTTTTATACCTTTACTTCTATTAGAGACAGTAAAGAAGTCAGTTTTGGGTGTTCTTAATATTATAACAAAATCTTTTTATATTGAATAGGAATGATTCCAACCACAGACGGAGGTTAATGGCGTGCTTTGTATATGCTGTCTATATGCTTGAATATGATAGACAAGTGAATAATGAAGGAGAGAACGCCGTTGCTCCCAAATGGTACAAGAGTTTTAATTATAAATTAGTCCAGACTTTCCTTAGTGAAAGCAATGGAGCTATCATCGGTGCTGTTCTAGAATATGATACTGACGTCCAACCATTACAAGATTTACCCACCGGAGCACCAAAAGTTGTTTTGGCATTTCGAGGAACAGTGTTCACATATTTATCTGATCTCATAGATAACCTAGGATTTGTGAAGCCCGACATCTTGCAAGGTTCTGCCCGATTGAAGATTGCGGTTCAGGCACTAGAATCTGCAGTTGCGGAATACGGAATCAACAATGTATGCATTACTGGTCACTCTTTAGGAGCTGGAGTTGCTCTAGAGGCGGGTAAAGTATTAGCTAGCAAAGGTATATTTGTGGATGCTCATTTGTTTAACCCGCCTTACTTTCCTCTTTTAAAAAAACTTGTATCGGTGATCTATTGGAGTGGCGAGGATCTTCAAAGTGTCGGACTGTGGGGGCCTCATTTGTATGTAAACTCTAATGATGCTATTTGCAATAGCTACGTGGATTTTAAAGATCAAAGTACTATAGGAAAAGTGGCCACCAAGATGCTCGTGTCGTCGGATAACAGTGATGCCCATTGCTTGGAGCAATGGTGGATAGAATCAGATCACCTACCACTTTCAACTTATGATGTCTATACATAGCATGTAGCTTGAAGAGCATTTGAATAAATGTAGCCACTCTTTTCAGTAGATTCGATGTCCATGGAAGATGCCAAGAACCGAACATAGTGGCGAAATTTCTTTCTCTGACTTGTACCTCCATAATATGAGAACTTATTTTGTGTGTATTGGTATTTCTAACGCTAAATTTGTTTCTTTCTGTGTTGTATCTCTATAATATAAGGGCTGTGACTTATTATGATTGATCATTAAAATAAACTTGGGTAAGTCTAGGTGGCTAGTAACATTGTTAGACAATACTCTCAAGTCTCAAGTCTCTGCACAGCTAGAGACTATTCAAAATAACTTTATCAGATATCCTTATATATAAAAGGATTTTCTCACAGAACCCTACTCCAAAATTAATGGTAAAAAGCACCTTCGATACTCCACTACAGAGTTGTATCAAATTTCACTTATATTTATACACTTTAGGCTTGATTCTCTTCCTCAAAATATCCTTTATTCATTACCCTAACTTTTTTTAAGGTTTTTCAATGTTTATCCCATATTTGTCGACTTCAGTAAATATGAACCCTATAACTAAATCTAACTGCACAAGCTTGGGATAATTTTATATTTGCCAGTCAAATTTGTTAGATTTTGTTGTTTATATATATATATATATATATATATATATATATATATATATATATATATATATTTACTATCTAATTTTGGTTTTATATTTATTTATGAAGAAACAGACTTAGAATTTAAAGTAGTTGGAATGTTTTCAAATTTCAAAATCTATTTAAATAAAGTAACCCCTAAAACTACAAATAATTGTTTCTGATTTTTTACTGAAGTGATATTTTCATCTTTAATTTTTATAAAATAATTATAATAATTTTGTTACTAGCATAAGTATAAAAAAAATATTATGAAAACTTTATTACTAACATAATTTCAAAATATATTTTGAACAAAATTATTAAAACTAAATTACAAGAAAGAAAAAATGTATGGAAAACTACAGCTACTTGTTCATAGGTTTTTGCTAAAATATATTACTTTGCAAAAATAAATGAATTTGAGGATTTTGATGATGAACAACAAAATTACATCACAGTTTAAAAATACATCTTTCAAAATATATTTATATTATTAAACTGAAACGGCTAATGTAGGATTAAAAACAAAAACCATCTCATACAAAATCATTCCATCTATTTTTATCTAGGGTGAAACTAATGCGTTACATTTAGATTTTCACCGCCATAGTTCAAAAATCAATTAAAATCCCTAGTACAGTGATAAATTCATTGTAAATTTTTTGCCAAAAAAGTTAGAGAGCAGTTTCTCTCTCTAGAAAGAAAATCTCTGACTTCTCTCTAGACGCTTTTTTGCTCCGCCTTTTCTCTCTCTACTCTCTCGACTTATTTCTTCTGGATTTCCACTCACGATTACTACTCTTTTGCTACTAGTAATTCATTTCTACAAGATTATCACAAGAAAAAACAAAAATCTGCATCAGTTATCAACTTCTACTCCGGAATGATTATTATCTGATTTTCTTATTTAAATGGAAGATTCAACCGAAGATAATAGTCAGGGGGTTCTAATCCGTAAGAAGACGGAAATTGTGCAAAGACGAAATGATACAGCCGGAAAAAGTGTAGTTCGGTCTCTAATTTCTTCAATGGAGGATTTGGCCAAGGTGAATGTTCAGGAAATTCCAGCCGGAGAGAAGACACCGGTACACAAGCGGAAACGAAATACGTCAAAAGTTTCTGGTAAGAATCTGATTTGCGCTCTTGATTCTCCAAAGGCTATAATTCCTTTTGATCCATCAGTGACTCGGGAAATGCTGTCTGACGCTGATACTTGCGATGACGAACGGGAACTAAGCGATGAACAAGAGGAAACCGATAAAGATTGAGACATCATTGTTGTTCACGCAACCGATAAACTGCTATTAACGGCCTCCGATGAACAGATTGCTGCTTCTGCAGGTTTCGAATTTTCATCTCCGGCGACTACCGTTCATGGTGCTTCATTGTTAGAGCAAGGAGAAAATTCAGTTCATAGAAAATCGGGACATAGAAAGAAGGAAAAAAAGAAACCAATAACTCCGCCGTTTGAAGATCTGTTTCTGGAACCGCTCTTAGCAAACGAAAGTATTCCGGCAATTCCACCACCGCAAGAGGTAGCAAAAACTGCAAACAAAACTTTTTCCGATGATCGGAAGTTTGCTATCGGCGTTCATGGAAAGTCATCGGCGCATTCAAGAGGGGTGCGTAACAGTCGGGATCATTCATCCAAAGTGATGACTGCATTCAAGTCTAGCGAAGACTCTCATAAAGACCGAAATTTCTTTGATACTTCTACTCAACAATTCAAATTCAAATCTACCGGTACTAATGGAAATGAGATTAATGCTGACAGAGAACTAAACGTACGCGGAAATTCCGTCATTGCAAATGACAGAGAGATAAATGTATGCGGAAGCGAGATTAATGAAGTAAAAGAAAATTTGAATGACAAAAGTAACCG
Organism: Limnanthes douglasii subsp. nivea; assembly: GCA_036936605.1. Taxonomy (NCBI): domain Eukaryota; kingdom Viridiplantae; phylum Streptophyta; class Magnoliopsida; order Brassicales; family Limnanthaceae; genus Limnanthes; species Limnanthes douglasii. The sequence continues at coordinate 158,945,158 of JAUPFV010000005.1, read as the reverse complement.
TTCCAGAGACTTTACTGCACTTCAAATCAAAAGGAATAGTAACCTACATACATTTAAAGCAAAAGAAGGTAACGTGAACAAGATTAATGAAGTAAAAGAAATTTTGAACGACAAAAGTAACCGTTCCATGGACTTCACTACACTTAAAGACAGTAGGAATGGTAACTTGCATACATTTAAAGCAAAAGAAGGTAACATAAATGAGATTAATGCCTTTAACGCAAAAGAAGGTAACGTGAACCAGAATACTGCATATAAAGCAAAAGAAGGTACTGTACACGAATTTACTTCGCAAAGGATTTTAAATTTAAATGGAGAAGACATTAATTCCGGGGACTTCAATGCAAACGAAGTAAATAAGGGCCATACTGCAATTAATGAAGGTAATGTGAATTCTTTTATCTCCGAATTTACTTCACAGAAATTTTTGAATTTGAAGGGAAAAGACATTAATTCCGGAAGCTCAACTGCAATTAAAGACGGGAATATGAATTTGAATTGCAACCGCGTACATGGATTTAATTTAGAAAATTTGAATGGAAAAGACTTCAATTCCGGGGACTCAACTGCAATTAAAAATGGGATTTTGAATTTGTATTCGAACAGGGTGCAAGGAATTAATTCAGCAAATTTGAATATTCGTAATAAAAGTAATGGCTCTTCAATTCACAAAGAAGGTAATAATATGCGTACAACAAATCCATTTCCTTCTTTTCAAACTAGTAATGTATGGAACCGACAATCATCATATAAGAGTGATCAAAATACGTCCTCAACGCGCACAACACAAGCTCCATCTAAAACGTTATCCAGCCTATTTCAAGGCTCCCGTCTAGAATTGAAATGGTTGAAGTTGCGGTTCATTGCTCCTCCTATTAATGATGAAGACATCACGCTCGACCATACAGACGAAATCTCAATTGTTGAGACTTGGGGACACTGCCTCATAGGCTGTTTCACCGGACGATTCCCTGGTAAGCTTGCACTTGACTCAATAACAAAATCTTGGGGTGTTGGATGCAGGGTTTTGCCCTATGGCAAAGGGTGGACCGTCTTCAAGTTTTCTAATGAACAAGATTTGCTAAAAGTCCTTCAAGGTGGCCCTTATACCATCTATGGGAAGACACTCTTATTAAAGCAGATTGAGAGAGGAACAATGCTCACAGACGATCTATTCACAAAGATCCCAACTTGGGTTATGCTCCGTGACATCCCCTTGGGTTTCTGGAGTGAATCTGGCCTTAGCAAGATCGCCTCTAAGGTTGGTAAGCCCTTATAATCTGACCAGTTTACTTGTGACAAGTCCAGGATGGCCTACTCACGTGTTTTGATTGAGATTGATGTGAGTCAAGAACCACTTACAAAGTTTGGTGTGAATTTGCCTTGTGGGAAGCGCTATGAACAAATGGTGGAGTACGAGAACTACCCTTTATTTTGCCATATATGTCAATGCTTTGGGCACAACCACTTGTGTTGTCCACCTAGACCAAATACCAGCACACAAAAAAGGGATGCAGTGAAAGGGCAAAGAATGCCACAAAATGGTGAACAACCACAAACAAATGAGCACCGGGAGCATCGAAAGGCCCATGCAAATGCTACCCCACAGAAAAAACTGTCAGCTAGCACACAGCCGAAGCAAACTACCCAACAAGCAAAACCATCCCACAAAACTAGCACAAAAGACAAACAGATGGCAGCTGATAATAAACCTCAAGACAAGGGAGGTAACAAGTCTGGTACATCTGGAACCATGATTGACACCCCCATGGAACAAGATGATGAATTTGAGGCACCATCAACATTGAGCAATCCCTTGGCAGATACTAGAGACCGGGATCCAACATTTGACCATCAAACAAATGACGATTTCACACATCTACCGAACAGTCCTGCCGAGCATTCTGATCAGCCTTGGCAGAAGGTGCAAAGCAAAAAGACAAAGAAAAACGCGAGGCGCGGAGTGCCCATAAACTCCTTGGTTGATAAATGAAGCTCCTTAGTTGGAACATCAGGGGCCTATGTGGGCGTGCAAATCGAGGCGCTTCTCTCTCCACGGTTTGTAAACTCGTAAGAAAACATTCTTTGCCCCTTTTTTGACTGTTAGAAACAAAATTCTCGCAAAAACATTTAGCCAACTTATGTCTACTCGTTTCTCAAAATGGAATCATGTTTCTAATCTTGACGTTATTCATGGAGGACGCATCATTGTTGTTTGGGATGCTAGTAGGGTGGATTGTACAGTGATTGAAATTGGAAGACAACACATCCACTTTCAAGTCCATTGCAACGTGACCCAATAAACTTTTTATGTTACCTTCGTTTACCCTTTGTATACAGTACCGCAAAGAAGAGTTCTTTGGGAGCACCTAACCACCATTGGGGCCAACATTCGTTTACCTTGGATGATTATGGGAGATTATAACACGTACTGTGCTCCAGGAGACCGAATTAGAGCTGCTCTTCTTCGAAATAGTGAGTTAATTGATTTAAATAACTTTCGAATATCACATGGTCTTGTCGATGCACCTTCCACATGTTCTTTCTTCACTTGGACAAATAGTACTGTTTGGGCCAAGCTTGACCGAGTCCTTATAAATCATGGGTGGAGTGACAGGAATCTCATATGCAGAGCATCGTTCCTTTTGATGAAACCCGTATCCGACCATAGCCCAGTTATTGCATCGGTTATTCGAGACTTTCAGCATGGTTGTCGACCATTCAGATTCTTCAACATGTGGCTAAACCATCCCAGGTTGGCTAGTATCGTACAAAGTGCATGGGGGCAGTTTATTGATGGTACGAAACAATATGTACTTGCACAGAAGTTGAAAGCCCTAAAGCGTCCATTAAGATAATTGAATAAAGCTGAGTATGGGGGCATTCTTGAGCGTACGGCTACTGCAAATTCAGAATTTAAAGAGGCTATATCCTCTCTTATGGCTGATCCTGACAACACTACTTTAAAAGAAGAGTTTCATAGATTACGTGCACGTACGAACTTCCTCCTTGATGCCGAGAAGAGTTTTCTCCAACAGCGTATGCGGACTACCCACCTAGTTGACAGAGATAGAGGTACGAAATACTTTCACAGTTTAATAAACCGAGACAATGCAAGAAAGAACATATCATACATCGTCCGAGATAACGGCACCCGCACCACATCCCCAATAGAAGTCGCCTCCCTCCTTGTAGATTTCTACACACATCTCTTTGGCACATCCCGTCCAAGCACCCCCATTGACCCGACAGTCATGAGTCACGGACCACTAGTCGATGATCGATTTTATGAGCAGCTACTTAAACCTATAGAAGTTGATGAAATCCGGAATGCACTCTATGATATCGGGAATGACAAGGCCCCGGGACCAGACGGCTACACCTCGGCTTTCTTCAAAAAGAATTGGGATCTTGTGGGCACATATTTGATTGATTGTGTTTGTGAGTTCTTTAACACCGGTAGTTTACTTTGCGCAACGAACTACACCATCCTCTCCCTTATACCGAAGAAAGACAACGATCCTAAGGTGGGTGACTTTAGGCCAATTGGTCTCACAAATGTTACTTATAAAGTGATTACCAAACTTTTGGCTAACCGAATGGCACCCTTACTTCCAACTCTCATTGACAAAGGACAATGTGCTTTCGTAAGTGGTCGAAATCTTGTTGATAATGTTTTCCTTGCCCAAGAGTTGGTTAGAGGTTCGAACCGTGCAAGAATTTCTCCACGATGTATGCTCATGGTAGATATTCGCAAAGCTTTTGACACAGTCTCATGGGACTTCTTATCGACAATCCTCCATGGTATCGGCTTTCCTCCTAAGTTTGTGGGTTGGATTCTTGCTTGCGTTACTACAGCATCCTTTTCGGTTTCCATCAATGGGGAGCTTCATGGTTTCTTTCGTGGGAAACGAGGCTTAAGGCAAGGTGATCTTATGTCCCCTACTTTATTCATCATTTGCCTTGAATATCTATCCCGAATGTTAAAGAAGAGATCGAGTGAACCGGGCTTTAAATTCTACCCGAAATGTGCCCGCACGAACATCACCCATCTTGCTTTTGCCGACGATTTGATGCTTTTCTCAAGAGGGGACGAGACATCAGTTAACATCCTTATGGATTGTTTGGGTCATTTGGAGGATGTATCGGGCCTCTCACTGAACCCTTCTAAATCCACAATATATCTAGCCGGAGTTAATGGGATTGTCTATGATCGGATTATGGAGAGAGTCAGATTTAAAGTTGGCACATACCATGTTCGTTACTTGGGGGTACCTCTCGCTCCAATGACGGTGTCAGTTACTAATTTTGCTCCTTTGACTGCAGCTATCTCGAGTTACATTGAGAAATGGGAGCACATGAAACTTTCTTACGCATGAAAACTTCAATTGATCACATCCGTGCTTCAAGGAGTCGAATGTTTTTGGTTCCGTGCTTTTCCTTTGCATTCGGCGGTCCTTAACACCATCCGCTTGCTCTGCCTCAAGTTCTTCTGGGGGGGTAGACCAGCACGGATTGCATGGGACAAAATTTGTAAACCGAAAGATGAAGGAGGTCTTGGACTTAAAAATATAAGAGTTTGGAATCGTGCTCTTCTTACCCGTTCGATATGGTTATTTCATTCGGGTTCCGAGTCTTTATGGGTGAAATGGGTGCACGAGTATTATCTTCGAGGACAAACTATCTGGGACTACCAAAGACGGGATAGAGACAATCATCTCATTCGAAAGCTTCTTGATATTAGAGATTCTTTGATTCAGATATTTGGGGGCCGAGACCATGCCATTCGGGGTCTTGAAAGTTGTGCTTTGGATGGAAAGTTGATCACAAGCCGTGTATATGAAGCCATGAGGACAAAAGGTGAACCGTATCTAACAGAAGATCAAGAGTTTGGACTAGAATTACTAGGATCATGGATAAAGTTCTAAATTTATATTTTGTATTCGTGGGTGTGGGAAGATTGACTTCTGGCTTGATAGATGGTGCACAGAAAGGGATCTTATCTACTTCCACGAAACAAATGATAATGACTCGTATGAAAACACAACAATCTGTCAATTGTGGGCAAATAACAACTGGGATATGGACAAGCTAACTACTACGGTCACAAGCCCAGTAGTTTCTAACATACTAAATATCAAACTCAACAACATTCCAGACAAAATTAAGTGGGCTCTAACCCCTGATGGAAATTTCAGCATAAAAATGACATGCAATGTTATAAGAGTACAAGGAAATTAATCCAACATGTACAGGAAAACTTGGAATTTTGTAACACCCAAGAAATGTTATTTCTTCCTATGGAGAGCTTTTGGATACCGTCTGAGATTAACTTACAGAGAATGAAACTCAAATTGGCTTCAAAATGTTAGTTTTGTTGCAATGAGGGAAGCTCCAACCATGCCGTGGTTCAATGCCATCATGCATGGACAGTTTGGAATCATTTCAATTCTATATTAGGAATAATAATCTCCAGGAACATGACACTTCATCATCTAATACGCACATGGTATTGGTCCTCCAATAAGCCTTGTAGTATAAGATCTATCATCTCTGCAATCATAGCTTGGGCAATCTGGAGAGCAAGAAATTGGAAAAAGTATCAGGACATTCATATTAGACCAATCTCTCTGATTAATTATGTGATTCGTATCATAACTGGCCTAAACAACGCTAACTTACTTAGGAAAAGACACTGGGGAAAGGATATAAAAGTTGCAACATTACTGGGATGCAATATTCACCAAACAAAGCAGATGATACCAATTTCCCTCAAACGGTTTGCTTCAAACCTCAATCGATACAAATTCAACACCGACGGAGCATCATTGTCATCAGGAAAAGCTAGTGGTGGTAGTGTGATTCGAAATCAGGATGGGGTCATTCTTCAAGTTTTTGGTAGAATCTACGGGAAAAACTATGCAACCATTGCAGAAACCATAGCAATTTATAGATGGATTATTCATGTGCAAACCTGTAAACATTACAAACCTTGATATGAAGTGGACTCCAATATTCTTGTGGATTTAATAGGAAGATGAAGATCTGTCAGGTTCTTAGAAACTCTTATAAACTAATGTCGGAAGTTGATAACCTCTACAATGACAATCAAACATGTCTTCGAGAGTAAAACAAGGCCGTTGATTGAGTTGTGAGACACACGCTGCATATGATGGAGAATGTGGATTTGAATCACTCATCTGCTCCTAATCCGTTGAGAGCAATAGTTTCCTCGAAAGTATCGGCTGATGGTATATCAGGAACAAAGAGGAGGACTGATGAACAAAAGAGTTGGACACTGATAAAGAAGAGTTCTAGAAGAAAGTTTTTATGAATTGAAGATGGTGGACTAAAATATGTGAATTACATGAAGATGAAATCTACTCGATATCTAATTCAATTAGAGCTATCTATAACAATGGTGGTGTTTGGGTACTTAAATTCAAGGCTGGAGTTCAAAATTTTAATTCTTTTTATTTCCATCCTTATTGTATTAACGCTTGTTTGCAAGCCCTTGTATTTTTGAATTCGTTTTAATAAAGGCCAATATTTGGAAAAAAAACTATATAAATTCAAGTTAATTTTAAAAAAAGGTCTTCCAAAATGCTTTTTGTATAAATAAAAATAGTATATCTATATATCGACAAAATATATTCTAAAAAATTGATAATTTATAAAAAAATATTATACATAAAATATATATTAAATATAACTTACGTAGGGCGTAAATGCAAATATTATTTAAAAACACATAAAAAATTAGATTTAATTTTAAATGATTGGTATTTTATAAAAATATATATCACAAAATATATATGTATTACATGTAATTTAGGCGGTAAATATAAATATTATAAAAACAAACTTGACAAAATTACATCGATTTTTTATTGAATAATTGAAATCGGAAAAATTAATAAATTCAAACATGTAGAATCTAGAAAAACAAATAAAACTTTGTATAAACGTAAGCAGTGAAGTTAGGTTTTATAGAAATTATCTATTGAAATTATTGTTTTATAAAATAAAAGTAAGAAAATAAATTAATATCATACAAAAATATAATATGGATGACTCTGGCATTTTAGTTTTCGAGAGTGTAAAAAGAAGTACAACTGCATATGTTTGATCATATGGATAGTTCTTTTATTACATCATAATATTGGTCGTTTAAGGTTTTTTTATCAAATAAAAAAAATTTGATTAGTGGAGTTAATAACTTGTTGAGAATGTTAACTGATGAGTCCGAATTCGGAGTGGTCCCCGGAAGGGCAGATCAGTGTAATTCTCTCCGAAAATCGGACAGAACTTTTGGACCGGACAGATCTCTTTGAACCAATGTGAGCCTAAGGCAGTTCGAACTATGACTAAAGTACTAAAAAACTTAAACACTTCTTGACTAAGCTGCATGTCCTCCTGCTTAGAACTCATGGGTCTTTAAACATGACCCGGGTCCATTAAACTTGACCCGAAAGCCCATAAGGTCCCAAATAACATGCTATAAATACTCAACCACCAGCATTAACTTCTGGTAATGAAAATTAACTGCTGCCAAGCTGCTTAATTCTCTCTCCACCTTGAAACACCCTCACACCACCTTGAAACACCCTTACACCATCTTGAAACTCAACTTAAAATTACTAGCCTACCCCTAGGCTGTTTTTATCCTCACCATTAACTATTGTATTTTATTAGTTAAAAGTGGAATAAATGTAACCAATGCTGCATTGGAAAATGTCGACGACAAATATTATAAACCAAAAAAAATTATACTTCATTGATCTTATCAATGATAATATCAAGAACAATTATTTCTCTTTGATTATTAATGATACTATTAAGGGATTCTTCACGTCTGATCAAGGGTTGAGACATGGGGACCCTTTGTCCTCTAGTTTGTTTATTTTTGCTAGGAGTATCTAATGAGGGACCTTAAGGAGATCAATAGAGAATGTAATTCAGTGAGATACAAGTTAAGAGGGAACCAATTCATACCTTGTTTGGCTTTTGCGGACGACTTCACCATTTTTTGTAATAGCTCTGCTACTTTAATATCCAAAGTCTCACAATTTATGTCACATTACCAGAGCATCTCGGGTCAGATTATTAACAAAGACAACTCCAAGCTAACAGTTGCTGAAAATATGACATCTCATAGAATAAATGTTGCTGAAAGGATCTTGGGAATAAGACACGGATTTATACCTTTTAAGTATTTGGAGGTGATGATAAGCAATAAAATCAAAATAAGCCACTTTGATAGTTTGGTCTCCAGAATCAGAGAAAGAATCATTGAATGGGATAGTTTTACTATATCCTTTGGTGGGAGATTAATCTTAATTCAATCAGTCTTATCTGCTCTGCCTTTATATCATATTCAGAATACAAGTCTACCTAAATTAGTAATAAGAAGAATCGACAACTTATACAATAAGTTCTTATGGGGAAACAAGATAGAAACTAAAGCAATCAACTGGTCCTCATGGAGTAGACTTTGTAAGCCTTACGCAGAATGAGAAATCAATGTCTAGAAGCTAGAAACGTTATAGGAGACATTTTCTTACAAGCTCTGGTTTGATTTTAGATCTAACAAAACTCTCTGGTCTAAGCTTATAAGACCTATTTATTGCAAAAAAACACCATTCTATAGCTGCTCTCGTTCCTAACAGAAGATCAAAAGTTTGGACTATAATTACTGGGATCAGAGACAAAGCTCTAAATTTATATTCTGGATTCATGGGTGTGGGAAGATTGACTTATGGCTTGATAGATGGTGCACAGAAAGGGCTCTTATCTACTTCAACGAAACAAATGATAAGGACTGGTATGAAAACACAACAATCTTTTAATCAGTTTAACTAAATGAAGTCGGTATAGACAACTAGTGCACCTAATCGAGAAGCAAACTTTAGTGATTTGACCAAATATGTTTGATTATCTTGATTGTGTGAATGCATACCCCGTGTAACTTGTTTCAGTTTCAATTCTACTACATATTAATGACATATTTACTTATTGTTTAAATATTATGTTTCATCTACGGCTTATTTATGTATTGTTTGATTTTTTTTGCACTCCTCTAATATTTATATAAGGATTTATGCTAAAAATGATATTTATCATATCATTTTTTAAATAATGTGGATAACTCACACTTGATGTGTGATTCATGATCAACACTTCGTGCACTTAGTTCAAACTTTTTATACTATTTTCGTGCATGATGTGCAACATGTTAGACACATAGTCGCACATCAAATGTAAGATTCAATACATATCCATACGGTAATGTACCATAAGTCATCCGTTTTCACACTTTTGTTAAGTAAAACAACTATTTAAATAATTTCTCATCCAAGAAATTGGTTACTAAGATAATATGGGGAAAATAGAAATAAAAATAAATACTGAAATTTGACTAAAAATAGCGACAAGAACTTAGGAATTCTGAAATTGAAACAACGATGACTTATGATTTTTAAAAATTGAGATTAATGATAACTTAAGAAGTTAAAAATTGAAATGAATGATAATATAGGCCAGTCCTTATTTGTCTCGCCAGTTCAATTTTATCGTCCCATTCATCTCGTCATGTTTTCCTTATATCTACGACAACTTTCTTTAAATATTCTTATTCGACAGAAGGTCACACACAAATATTTATTTCTAGTGTTAGTTTTTAAGTTTATTTTTTACAAATGAAGTGTCTATTTATCGAGTTTGAACAGATTATAGTGTAATCCAAATAGAATCATAAAAAGCTAATATATGTAAGTTATGGATAACATAATCTGCTTATCCAATTGGTTTGATACACCTATTTGATAAAACTAATGAAACCCATAGATATGCCAGGATAAACCCACGTGATGAGTACCAGTTCAATATTACTAGAAATCTCATGATAATTAATGATAATTGAATCGAATAGACCTATCAATATTTGATACATGTAAGTTGTGGACAGTGTTGGTCCGGTGATTTATGAGGCATAAGGCCTTGTAAAAAATGGGGTCCTACGAAATATTTTAGATATTAACAAAATAAATTTTAAGTATACAATTCTTCACCATTCTCACAAACATCAATCTTAATTCTATTTTCATTGATTTCATCTTTGACAATCGCAGATCTTGTTACGAACTTAGGCATATAATTTGCTTGTGATCTAACAAATTCTTCATCTTGCTTTTTTTTCTTTATTTTTTTGATACAGAAGCATATTTTCTACAGTTTACCGGAGGCATGTCACTACAAAATTATATTAATAATTAAGAATATAAAAACATAATAATTAATAATATATATCCATTAGAGCATGCAAAAAAATCCATTACAAAAAAGACACCAAAGAATACTTTAAAAACTATGCGGATGGATCTGGCCAAGCAAAGAGAGAAGAAAAGAATTACGAACAAGAGAACTATGACGATTTCTGCTTAACCTTAATCTATTACTTTTTTTTTAAAAATGGTATCTTTGAAAATTGGGGCCCAAGACAACAACATCATGTGGCCTAAAGGAGGGTCGGCCCTAGTTGTGGATATTGTAATCTACAATGACCAATCATTTAAGAACGCTTGTTGAGTTATGTTTGCACGACCCCCGAGTCATGTCAGGATAAAATCATGTGATGAGTTCGAGTTAATATTAATATAACTCTCACACTAATTAAGTGATCCATATATATCAATCAATTTAATGATTACATATAAATATTAAGATAACAATAGTTAAATTCATAACCCTACTGAATAATAATAAAATCAATATAAGAAATAATAAGAATCATAACACTAAAAGAGGACATGATGAGATCATCAAATTCATACGCAACAAGATCATCAAGGGAAACGAGAGAGTTGTAACAAAACAATAAAAGTATATGTTATCAATAGATATGTACAAGATGAAAGCATTCAAATACGTATCATAGATCGGTAGTCATGTGAGCATTCATCACCTCAATGTCGAGTATCTGATCTCAACATTAATCTGAGTTGTAATGATAAGTGTTCGCAGAAGGGTTCACCCTAACATATGTATCGATGAAATAGATTGTGGGTCAATCAGTAGGTACCATAAGTTAGACCTAACCCAAATAGGACGCAACGACTTTATACCATCACAAGTGGACTCGTATGTACAACCTCATATCTCGGGGTCAATAATATGCATCCCAATTATAACGAGTACTAATACCTTTATGTCTACCTCTACCTACCAAAATAGGTTTTAATGGCGCATGTGTATGTTGAATATTCCCCAATTTTTGAGAGACATAGAGAAGATAGTAAGCTTCAACGTTGTCTCGAGACTTCAAGGTATCATATATCCAATCAACCTCATAGAAAGGTCTAACGTTACGTAAATAATCATATAGTATGAATACAACCTACAATTTTTTTTTAAATATTAAAATTAATTCAAATCATATAGTAATAAATAAAGATAAAGTAAAAAAATTATAAATGATAAATAAAACTTACATCTCCCTCTCGGAACATAGATATAGTATGATGAAAATTATCGTGAGTCCTTGAGTTCGATCAACAACTTAAAGGTACATATCTACACATATGTGGCTCGGTCATATCATATGAAATGAATTGCATAGCCGCAAGCCTCTGGAAATGATCACATATTAATGTCTCCAACAATGCGAGAAAACTTCTAAACCCCGAGTTTTAATGTCTTGAACTCTTACCAAGCGAGTGGTATAACTAGGCTAATACCATTTATTCCCAGTAATACTTAACTAAGCTGGTATAATTACGAATGAACTATAAATAATCATGTTAAATAGAATTTCCACTTTTTTTTTCCACAATACAATAACAACAACCATATATATATATATAAACATAATTTCAGGTGGCATGAACAAACACCTAAGGAGTAGCCTCAACATCTTAATGATCCTTATTCGTACAAGTATCGTGTAACCAACCAAGACGAACATTTCTACCACATATACTTTTTTCTTTGCACACATCTCATTACTAAGGTATACATGATCAACACCAAGATGTCTGGGTAATATTTTAGCTACCTCAATATTAATATAAAACTAAACAAGATAAAAACTATAACATATGACGAGAAAACCAGTGATCGCGTGTGCGTCATCTAGTTTGACCTTCGCTTACCAAAATAGAAATGTAATGAATTGGTTTATGCATATCAGCACTCCAAGAATATCTCAAATAAGTGAACGTTCGTATACGAACGTGAAAGACACTCTAAAAGAAGACCAAAGAATGTCTTCAAAACCTCGGCTATGACGTGAGTCTGATGTGTAAAATCCCACCGACGATGGGTATCATACATAATATAACATGATAATAATACTCTAGCATATAAACATATAAAACAAATTAACGAAGTAATTAAATGTTTTTATTCAAACAATTGGTTTTAAGAAGCTTACGTTATTGTTGAATATATTATACACTTCGTGTTCCTTATAATTACTAAACTTGGAATGCAAGTAATGAATATGAAGATTGACGTTATGAATCAAAAAAAATCCTCGTTAGAGGTGGAACACTAACTCTACTTTGTCCCTGATGAAAAATGCTCCCTCTAAGTGGTAACTGACTTTTAAAAGTCGAAGGAGTACGTGATAAGGTAAAAATATTTTCAAGGGTATTTTTATGATTTGGTGAAGAGATAGTTAACTCTTTGTTGTGGGTAGTGAGATAATTGAGCCAATCTGATAAGGTAAAAACAAATTGTAAAGTGTATTTTTAAGGTTTGGTAAATAGATATTTAATGTTTTGTAGTGGGTAGTGAGATAATTGAGCAGCTTATTGATTAAGGTAGTTCATTTTCTCCGTCCTAATTAATGAAGTCTCTTAGGGTATTTATAGCAAGTTTTAGGTCATGGGTTGGGTCATGGTTTGAAAAATTAAAATTCTATTAGTGTAAATAATATTTTAAGAACCATACAATTGAGTCAAAAAGTAAAAAGTGTTTCCTTTATTTGAGGTATAAAATACCCTAGAATTATTCAGACTTTTTTTAGGATCCATTTCCAAAAACATCCGACCATATCATATACCCCCTTAGTCCTCTCATAGACTTATATGGAGGACTAAGAAATATTTATGCGAATCAAATTTACTTTATTTTCTGAACCATTTTTCTTATCTCTTTTTCCTAAGTAACAAATAAATTCGAATCGGTTTTGAAGAGAAAAAGGTTACCATTTTTATCAGGCGTATTTTCGAACCTGTGTCAAGTGTATATTGAACCTCGGATTTTTTCTGCCCTAGGTAAAGTAAGCCAATTAATTAGAAACGTTTCCACTTCCCTAGAGATTGTTTTAGTAGACGCGCCAAAATCTCATTAATAGAGATCTCAAGCACTTCTTAATCATCTTTATATAAACTAAGGCCTTTTTTTACATATATTTAGAAAGAAAAAAACTTATTACTTAAGAAAAAAACTCTTTTGCAATTGATCTCTTTCGTTGCTATTAATCATATAATAATTTGGTGTTTGTATGTTCACTTTCTAGAAACGCTTTAATCAAATTCCATTGGTTGAACTTATCTGAGTTGGAGAAAGAGAATAAGAAAACAAGAATTGTTGTTAGGTTGCTTGCTACTTCACCTCCGGGTATCACTAATCAAGTTATTCGTTACAATGGTTTTTATTCTTATAGACGCAATATTTTGTTAGATCCGTCTACAACTGTTCAATCGTTCACTTCAAACAGGCCTCTTGAATTTCTTGTCTCGTATGGTCTTTCATCACTTTGATTGTCCTCCCTTTCTTGGCTGCGTTTTCTTCCTTGTCCATATACATATGCACGTTCTCGTCAACATCATCTTTGGATCCTTGTATACCCTTCATCATTATTTTTGAAAGATAACTTTTCTTGTAAGGCTTGTTCAATAGGCTCATTCTTCTTTAACATTGTTTCTTCATGGGCTTGTAGTGATCCCATAAGCTCATCAACCGGCATATCATTTATATTTTTTAGCCTCCTCAATTGCCACAACTTTATAATCAAATTTAGAGTCAAGTGAACGAAGAATTTTTTCTATGACATGAAAATCACTTACCTTTTCTCCATTGTTTTTTATTTGATTGACAATGGTTGGAATCTTTGAAAAATAATCTGAAATTGACTCAAAATCGTAACGCCTTAAACTCACCACGAATTCTTTGTAGCCGAACTTTCTCGACTAAAAGAAGTTTTGATACTATCCCAAACTTTATTTGATATTGTTGCGGAAATCACCTTTTGTGACATAGAATAATCCAAACATTGATGAATGATCATGATCGCCTTTTGATCCTTCTAGCTTTGAGAATGTAATTGTTCCTTTTGAAATTGATTCAAACTTTCTTCATTTGCAGACATTTCCATTCCTTTCTCCACAATATCGCACACATCATTTGCTTCAAAGATCGTCTTTATACATTCCATTCGCCACGATCTTATAGTACCTTTGACTCTTATATCACTTTATTGGAAAAATAAAACTCACATAACGCAATTTAAGAGAAAAATATTTTAAGAGAAAAATATTTACATATAATATGTTACTTTGCAATATGACTTGATTGCAAATGTGATGATAAAAAGCTTTATATAAAATTCCAAAAGAAGGATCTAGTATTTAAATGTTAAAACTTATAGACTTCAAGAGTTTAAGAGACTAAAAATTTATATAGATAAACTCTGCAAGACTCACTAAAAAAATTTATGGATACATGTATCCAAAATAATCAAAATTATTTATTATTTATTCTTAACATGTAATATAAAATTTTATATATAATACATATTTGAAATTAGATTTTGCAATTATTCATTAACATTTTTACTTAATAATAATAAATAAATAAATAAAAAGTAGATACGAAAACTGCAAATACGGATGAATAAATCGGAACAAACCATTTAGAAAATATTGTCTAATTTTTCTTCTACGGATTTGATTCATCTGAAATTTTTCTGTATAAGATGAAAACTTTTTTTTAAAGATCAAAATGATTTAGGTTTTTTAGTGAGAAAATTCGTTCCTACATATGGCGCCAAATTTGATGAGGATAAATTTTGTAACAAATTACCTAAACAATTATGATATAAAAAGAGAAAAAAAAATATAAAGATAATATTAAAAAAAAATACATTCGGTTTTTGTTTTGATGTATTTTGAAATACATTCGGTGCACTAACTTATGGGTTTGACAATTATTAGAAAGTTGGTTTGGTAAAAACCTTTCGAAACAAATTTGGAAAGTATTGTTTATATTGAATTCTTCTATTTCGGTTTCGGATCGGTGGAGGGACGCCATCTCTTCCAGTAACTGAAAAAAAAAATATTAACAGTTAACTGAACCAAAAGAAATATTAAAAGAATTGGTTAGTATTATTTAATATATTAAAATTATCTATCTGAACGGTCACGAAAAAGACTAGGCAATACAAAATTTTAAAATGAAAAAGCTCCCTCTATTGTTTTTAGCCTCAGAATGGGGAACTGCAAATGGCTTAGGTTGCTTTAGAGGAGGTGGTTCTTGCCATTTCTCAATTTTCTTACGCATCTCTTCAAGGAAAGTTCTTCCAGTGGTGCCTGATGGATTCCCTATTGCAGAATCTATTCGTGAGGCTAGAGTTGATTTCACAGCCAACAACCGACAAGCTCGCCCTTTTAGGGCAGGAGTCATCTGAAAGATCTCTGGTTTGTTCAAAATAACCTACATGGTAATGCGACGCTGCCGTAGAAAATCCTGCAAGGTTCCTTTTTTGTTACCCAGAAACTGAACGTTACAAGCCGCCATCTTACCCAATATTTTTCGCAACAAGAGCATAATGGACTGGATGATGACAATCTCATTCTCAATATCAACTGATAACTGATCGCAGTCTACTATCAGCTGGTATTCAGGATTCTCTTGCAAAACTGTTGCTTGATCAGATGTCTCAACACCTTGCTGAAGATCTTCCACTTTGTGGGTAATATCAATGTATCTCTGCGTCGCCTGCAATTTAGACACACTATCTAAGAATCTTCAAAAGTTGCCATTGCGTGAATCTTCGAAAGCAGTCTCACGTTTTAAAGATCTTGTTTAGGTGAATCTAAGAATAAACAAGCTCAAAAGTATAATAAATTTTCAAACCACTAAGATATAGGAATCCGACGTCGAAGTAGAAGAGGGAAGAATGAAATTGAGTGATAATTTATGTAATTTAATATCTATATAATTTATTAGGTGCAAAGATAAAATAAAAATTAAAAGGAATCTAAACAGACTACTGAAAATTTCCTTTTAGTTTTATAAAGTTGTTTCCTAAATCTAAACGGAAATAAGACTACTGAAAAGGAAAAGGAAAAAAAATAAAGGTTTCCTAAAAGGTTTCCTACACCTAACAGGAAGAGGTAAATCCCCTCTATATAAAGAACTAGTATGAAGTGTTTTGTTTATATTTTAAACAAAAGCTGTTTGCTGTTTGGAGAAGTGTTATTAAGAGATATGTTTTCAAAGTCTAAAAGTCACCCACTAGACTTCTCGCTTGACGGTCCAACCAACCTTTGGTAAATATAAGATCATTCTTTTTACTTATACTTCTCTTGATTTTTTTGTACCTTTACTTCTATTATAATTAATATAGATCTCTTATAACAGAGGGATTAGAGACCGTAAAGTTAATATAGAAGTGAGTTTTGGTTTTTTAATATTATAACAAAATCTTTAATATTATAACAAAACCTTTTTATATTGAATAGGGATGATCCCAACCACAGACGGAGGTTAATGGCCTGCTTTGTATATGCGGTCTATATGCTTGAATATGATAGACAAGTGAATAATGAAGGAGAGAACGCGGTTGCTCCCAAATGGTACAAGAGTTTTAATTATAGATTAGTCCAGACTTTCCTTAGTGAAAGCAATGGAGCCATCATCGGTGCTGTTCTAGAATATGATACTGACGTCCAACCATTACAAGATTTACCGACCGGAGCACCAAAAGTTGTTTTGGCATTTCGAGGAACAGTGTTCACATATTTATCTGATCTCATAGATAACCTAGGATTTGTGAAGCCCGACATCTTGCAAGGTTCTGCCCGATTGAAGATTGCGGTTCAGGCATTAGAATCTGCAGTTGCGGAATACGGAAGCAACAATGTATGCATTACTGGTCACTCTTTAGGAGCTGGAGTTGCTCTAGAGGCGGGTAAAGTATTAGCTAGCAAAGGTATATTTGTGGATGCTCATTTGTTTAACCCGCCGTACTTTCCTCTTTTAAAAAAACTTGTATCGGTGATCTATTGGAGTGGCGAGGATCTTCAAAGTGTCGGACTGTGGGGGCCTCATTTGTATGTAAACTCTAATGATGCTATTTGCAATAGCTACGTGGATTTTAAAGATCAAAGTACTATAGGAAAAGTGGCCACCAAGATGCTCGTGTCGTCGGATAACAGTGATGCCCATTGCTTGGAGCAATGGTGGATAGAATCAGATCACTTACCACTTTCAACTTATGATGTCTATACATAGCATGTAGCTTGAAGAGCATTTGAATAAATGTAGCCAGTCTTTTCAGTAGATTCGATGTCCATGGAAGATGCCAAGAACCGAGCAGCATAGTGGCGAAATTTCTTTCTTTCCACCTCCATAATATGAGAACTTATTTTGTGTGTATTGGTACTTCTAACGCTAAATTTCTTTCTTTCTGTGCTGTATCTCTATAATATAAGGGCTGTGACTTATTATGATTGATCATTAAAATAAACTTGGGTAAGTCTAGGTGGCTAGTAACATTGTTAGACAATACTCTCAAGTCTCAAGTCTCTGCACAGCTAGAGACTATTCAAAATAACTTTATTATAACTTTATCAGATATCCTCTTGTATATAAAAGGATTTTCTCAAAGAACCCTACTCCAAAATTAATGTTAAAAAGCACCTGCGAAACTCCACTACAGAGTTGTATCAAACTTCACTTATATTTATACACTTTAGGCTTGATTCTCTTCCTCAAAATATCCTTTATTCATTACCCTAACTTTTTTTTAGGGGTTTTCAATGTTTATCCCATATTTGTCGACTTCAGTAAATATGAACCCTATAACTAATTTTAACTGCACAAACTTGGATTTTTTTATATTTGCCAGTCAAATTTGTTAGATTTTGTTGTTTATATATATATATATATATATATATATATATATATATATATATATTTATTTACTATTTAATTTTGGCTTTATATTTATTTATGAAGAAACAGACTTAGAATTTAAAGTGGTTGGAATGTTTTCAAATTTCAAAATCTATTTAAATAAGGTAACCTCTAAAACTACAAATAATTGTTTCAGATTTTTGACTGAAGTGATCTTTTCATCTTTAATTTTTATAAAATAATTATAATAATTTTGTTACTAACATAATTATATAAAAAACATTATTATGATAGCTTTATTACTAACATAATTTCAAAATATATTTTGAACAAAATTATTCAAACTAAATTACAAGAAAGAAAAAAAATGTATGGAAAACTACAGCTACTTGTTCATAGGTTTTTGCTAAAATATATTACTTTGCAAAAATAAATAAATTTGAGGATTTTGATGATGAACAACAAAATTACATCACAGTTTAAAAATACATCTTTCAAAATATATTTATATTATTAAACTGAAACGGCTAATGTAAGATTAAAAACAAAAACCATCTCATACAAAATCACTCCATCTATTTTTATTTAGGGTGAAACTAATGCGTTACTTTTTAGATTTTCACCACCATAGTTCAAAATTCAATTAAAATCCCTAGTACAGTGATAAAATAACGTTATTCTCGGAAATCTAAACTATCGTAATATATATTTGTTATTTTAAAATTTGGATTTTTTGAAATATACTATTTGCAATAGAAACATCGATTTTAAAAGTAAAAAATAAAAAGTATTACAAAAATTCGCCCCAAAATACTAGTGTGTCGGGATGAAAGTGATCCCATTACATAAAGCAATAGTGCAACTTTCAACTAATGAGGTTTATACATAATAAGCATCTAAATTCATTATTATTTCATATAAATGTTTGTTGTTTATCACATAATTTGTATTTGTGATATGTTATGAATGAGTCGAATAGTGCATTTACAGTGTACTGTGTCCGGCAGTACAATTTTGTGTCTGTGATAGCGATATCGTGTCTTTACAGTGTACTGTGTCCGGCAGTACAGTTTTGTGTTTGTGATAGTGATATTGTGCCTTTACAGTGTATTGTGTGCGGCTGTACAATTTTGTGTCTGTGATAGTGATATTGTGCATTTACAGTGTACTGTGTCCGGCAGTACAAATAAGTGTTGTGACAGTATCGTTGTCAATTTTGTGGTATGAGCCCATTAGGCTCATTGTCTAGTAAGTCTATTAATTCCCTATAAATAGATTACTAGGACGACACAAAACACAATCTGAAATATGTACATTTTCTATCATAGTGAAACTCTTTTCTCTGGCGGCGCTCGTGGACGTAGACAATTGTCGAACCACGTTAAATCTTGTGTTCATTTAAATCTTTCATTCGCATATATTTTGTGCTTGAGCCATTTTGTGATAAATGCATAGTGATTTAATAACCAAATTGGCATCAGAGCCACGTGCTGAAATTAGGGCTTTTGCAATTAGGGTTTCACAATGCATTTACAACAACAAAATACATGATTGAAAAACTTGATGGGGGATCCAGCTTTGCGTTGTGGAAGATTAAATTGAAATCTTCATTGGTACTGCAAGGGCTGTGAAAGGCTGTGGAGAATAAGTTACCAGAAGAGATGAAAGAAGAGGAGAAACAAGATCTTCAGGAAAAGGCTTTGTGTTGGATTTTAATGAGTGTGAAAGACAATGTGCTTCGCGAGACTAGGGAAGTGTTGTTATGGGCGATGCTGCAGTAGCATCATCAGGGAGTAATAGTCAAAGTAGGTAAGATCAAAATAAGTTGTGGCATTGGCGTCTTGGTCACATGAGTGACAGAGGATTAGTTGTTTTGGGAAAGAGAGATTTGTTGAAAGGGTATAAAGCAGAATCATTGAGATTTTGTGACCACTGTGTGTTTGGTAAACAAACTAGAGTCAAATTCAACAAATCGGCTATAATAAAGACTAAATGGACAGTGGACTACATTCACTCAGATCTTTGGGGTCCAAACAGAATTTCATCCAAGAGCGGAGCCAGATACTATATGAGTTTGATTGATGATTATTCAAGGATGGTGTGGGTTTACTTTCTGAAAACGAAAGATGAGGCATATTCAACCTTCTTCCAATGGAAGACGATGATTGAGAAGCAAACAGGAAGAAAAATCAAACGTCTTAGGACTGATAATGGGTTAGAATATTGCAGTCGTGAGTTCAACGAGTTTTGTGAAGCTGAAGGAATAGTGCGTCATCGCACTTGTTCTAGAACACCACAACAGAATGGATTCGCAGAAAGAATGAACAGAACGCTTTGTGACAAGGCACGAAGTATGCTCTCGCATTCTGGTGTGGGAAAGGATTTTTGGGTTGAAGCTATCAATACAGCGTGTTACTTGGTGAATGGGTCTCCATCAACGGCTATTGATTGTAAAACTCCTTTTGAGATTTGGTCTGGATCGTTGGCTGATTATGAACATTTGAGGGTATTCGGTTGTCCTACGTATGCTCATGTGAGAGATGGTAAGCTTGAGTCGAGGGCAAAGAGGTGCATATTTCTAGGATATGCTACTGGAGTGAAGGGATATAGGTTATGGTGTACCTCTCCAAAGTCTCCAGGTTTTCTCATTAGTAGGGGCGTTAATTTTAATGAGTTTGCTTCGATAGACAGTCAGAAGAAAGTAGGAGAAATGGTCGAATCAGGATCGGTTGTTAGTAAACAGGTGGAGCTTGAAGTAGAATCAATTCCTAGCAGGTCCAATAATTCAAGTGGTTCTGAGGTGGATCCAGAATCAGGAGGTGAAGCGTCAGCGTCAGATGATAGTGACGATGATGCACCTGAACCAGAACAACAACCTTATAGCATAGCATTGGGCAAAGAAAGAAGAGATATTAGACTTCCAAAAAGGTATGCGAATCTAGTTGTATATGCTCTGTTAGTTGCAGAAGAAGTTGAGATGCAGGAACCTAGTAGCTACAGAGAAGCTATAGTGATTTCAGAGAAAGATTGATGGATTGGTGCTATGGGGGAAGAGATTGAATCTCTTCAAAATAATACTGTGAACGTTGGCTTAACTTTTAACAAGACTGATATTGGTGAATCGTTGAATGATGTGGCAGGATCATTGGTTGGTTTAGTTGATTCTGATTTTGCAGGTGATATGGATAAAAGAAGATCTCTGACAGGATATGTATTTACTTTAGCTGGGAGTGTGAACAGTTGGAAAGCACAGTTGCAAGCTACTGTAGCTTTGTCTACAACAGAGGCAGAGTACATGGCGGTAACCGAAGCAGTTAAAGAGGAAATATGGTTGCAAGGTTTGGTGGCAGATTTGGGCTTGGATAGGACTACTACAAAAGTTTTTTGTGACAGTCAAAGCGCCATACACCTTACAGGGTACCAGATGTACCATGAGCGTACAAAGCACATAGATGTCAGGTATTATTTTATTCGTGATATAATATCAAAAGGAATCGTTGTTGTAAAGAAAGTGTCTACACACGATAATCCAGCAGATATAATAACCAAGGCAGTATTAGTTCAAAATTTTAGGGAGTGCCTAAACTGGATCGGTGTTCACTGTATAGAGTGAATGACTAAACTGGATCGGTGTTCGCTGTATAGAGTGAATGCCTTAGGGACATTTGGTGAGTGAGAAGAAGAGAAGTTTCTTTGTTGATAGTGAAGAAAGGATTTTCGCCTCAAGGGGAAGATTTGTTATGAATGAGTCGAATAGTGCCTTGACAGTGTACTGTGTCCGGCAGTACAGTTTTGTGTCTGTGATAGTGATATTGTGCCTTGACAGTGTATTGTGTCCGGCAGTACAAATAAGTGTTGTGACAGTATCGTTGTCAATTTTGTGGTATGAGCCCATTAGGCCCATTGTCTAGTAAGTCTATTAATTCCCTATAAATAGATTACTAGGACGACACAAAACACAATCTGAAATCTGTACCTTTTCTATCATAATGAAACTCTTTTCTCTGGCGGCGCTCGTGGACGTAGACAATTTTCGAACCATGTTAAATCTTGTGTTCATTTAAATCTTTCATTCGCATATATTTTTTGCTTGAGCCATTTTGTGATAATTGCATAGTGATTTAATAACAGGATAGCCCATGAACTTTTATATAGATATATTTTTATTTCTATTTCAGAAACATTGATGTTATAAGTATAACGGTAGAAGTAGTCAATTTTTTTCTATAGAAATTCTATTTATTTAATCTAATATAATTTTAAAAAATTATATATACAAAAAAATTATTTCTTTTGATAACCATCCATCTTTAAAACCCTAATTCTATATAAAAACCAAATTATATTAATGATCTCTTTTTAATACCGATTATTTTTAATGAACGTAAAATACTTTCGTCTTTTTCTTTCTTGGTCGTTACTCTCTCACCTCTGCAACTTTCTCAACACTACGGTCAATCCAGCTTTCTCTTGTTACTCTTTTCGTTAACTCATCTATTCTCGCCATTCATAGTGACATCCCGATTCGCACCAACTTCGTATTGATAGAGTCGATGCTTCCAACCCTTATTTCGCCGATCAAATCATGTTGGAAGCTCGAGTTTACGCAGATGTTGACGTTATTCTACCTAAAAAATAATAGATTACGAATCACTCATTGCTTAGTGGGATAAGTCAAACTTTTTCGATGACTAAACCCTAATTATCCTAATTTGTTGTTCTTGGTGTGTGATTTTGACTATTTTTAGAAATCGGTAACAAAAATTATTTGTTTATGTTTTACGTGCCTAAATGAAGTTTATACGAAATGATATTATTTTTCTAGTTGTTTGAATCCTAGGGTTACTAATGATAGATACCTCATCTACTGATTTTGTTTTGGTTTCTCAACAAAGGATGTAAACGGTTCATGTATCAAGAGAAATTCGTATTTCTGATGTTTAATATGAATTATGAAGCTGTTAATTTGTTAGGGTTATGCGTGAAATTGTTCTGTTGGTTATTGATTTTTTTTTCATACTCGAAAGTTTTTTGTAAATTTGTTATTTTTTCTAAAAAAATTTAAATAGTTTATCTCTAAAAATCTCTCTTAACTGAAGTACGTTATCGATATATATTGATGAGTTCGGATTCTGTTACCTCTTCGGACAGGGTCAGTTCGGACAAAGACCGCCTAAACCGGACAGGGCAGTTCGAACCCCTCATCCATTTGACTGTTCGAACAAGGACTAAAGTATTTAAAAACCTAATCACTTCTTGACTAAGCTGCCTGCTCTCCTACTAAGAGCTCATGGGTCCTTAAACTTGACTCGGATCCATTAAACATTACCCGAAAACCCATAAAGCCCAAACATAAGGGTATAAATACCCAACCACCAACATTAAATGAGGGTAATGAAAATTAAATACAACCAGGCTGCTTAATTCTCCCTCTACTCTCTACTCAAATATTAAATACCTACAAAATTTCCACAAACTCTAAACAAAAATTACAAATTTACCCTCAGATAGAAATAAACCACACCAAATTGGCAACCACAGTAGGAGAAGAAGGTGCCTGAATCAAGCATTCGAAACCAACGGGAAAAATCAGTCCGAATGAATCTGGACGCCCCGGAAGTACCACCAGCCTTGCTTGAAGTGGTGGGTGAAAATGATGAGTATACCATCGAGGAGCGTGACAGATTCAAGGGCGAGATAGAAGCTCTGAGGGCAGAAAAGGCTAAGATGGGCATGAAGAATAAGTCAAAAGCATGAGTTGTTCATCATACCGATAATCCTAGAGAGCACAAACCTTCAAAGACTCATGTAAGTACCAAAAAGACTCATGCCAGCTCTAAAAAGTCTCACTGGTCTAAGCCAGTGGAGAGTTCTGACTCAGATTCAGAATCTTCTGGTAGCTCCTCGGATGAGGAAGGAGTTGAAGATTCCTTGTCCTCCAGCAGTGATGAGGGCCGATCTAAAAAGAAGCAAAAGTTGATTAAGAAATATTCAAGGAAAAGGGATAGACATGGAAAATTGAAGAAGCATATAGGCAAAGGATCATCTCACAGCCGGAGACATGTAGACCGGATGCTGATGGATCCCTTTGCCTTCCACGATGAACCAAGTATCTTTGCAACTCCCAATGAGGATACTGTGTTCAGTCGTGGCCAGAATTGGAGACAATCTCCATTGTCTTCCAACATTCTGTCCGGGAACCTCCCTAAGAGGTTTGATAGCACTAAAATGGAAAAGTACGATGGCAGTACTGATCCGGACAACCATTTGGAGCAATTTAAAAACTTAATGATGAACTTTGATGATGACGACAAGTTACTCTATAGAGCATTCTCCCAATCCTTCACGGGGAGTGCTCTGAAGTGGTATAACAGCTTACCTCAGGGCTGCATCAAGAATTTTGATACCTTTTGGGTGGCCTTTCGAAGTCAGTTTGTTGGGAGTAAAGAGTTGAAGGGTAATGGGGACACAATAATCCATTGTGCCCAAGAACCAAACGAATCGTTAAAGAAATACATAAGTCGTTTGGTAAACACCAAAAATGGAGTGGCTGATTGCTTCGAGCAAGTAGCAATAGCATCCTTGAGACAGGGCTTGAACCCTGGAAATTTGGCTGATTCAGTGACCAGAAAGAAAGCCATGACTTGGGGAGGTTTGCTGAATCAGGTCGGAAAGCAGATCAATGTTGATGAAACGAAGAAAACTAGGGTGCACAGGCAGGTGAGGTCTGCCCCGGTTGCACCAAACCCTAACCAACAGTCCGAGAACAAGGCAAGGGAGACCGGACAGGCACATAACAGGGCCAAAGCTTAATCTCAGCCAGCTGCACCTGCCCAGAGTCAGCAATCTAGAAATAAGAGGGGGCCTTGGGTCTAACCGGAGTGGTTTGCAGAATTGAAAGAAAATGTGGCCACCATTTATGTTAAAACAAAGGAAGAAGTGCACTATAGGAAACCGGCTGCACTGCAATCCCTAGGGAACATCGTAACAACTCTTTTTGCCAGTACCATAATGATACTTGCCATACCACTGACGATTGTATATCCTTGAAACAAGAGGTTCAGAACTTGATTCAAAGAGGAAAGTTGGGTCATATGTCAAAAGAAGAGGAGGAAATAGGCCTGACAATACTCACGGGTTGGTCCGAGCAATGTTGCTCCGGAGTGGGCTATGGTAATAAATCGAAAGATTTGATGTAGAATCTGAATACCTGGATCCCGATCCAACTCGAAATAGAGTGGGTGCCATTGAAGAACGTTGTAAAACGGTCTCTGGGCTGATTAAGTTTTTTGAGTCACTTACAATTTTCGGAGGGGATACTATGACAGCTTGTACTGCTTCTTCGAGGAAGAGGCATGTTCATACTTTAGCCATCAGTCACAAATTCCATTCCCCTTTATTATTTTCGATGAAGATGACTTAAGAGATATAGCTGGCCCTCATGAAGATGATGTTTTCATAGGAGCATCCATTGGGGGCAATGACATAAGACAAATCTTGGTGGATACTGGAAGCTCAGCCAATATCCTCTTCTTAACCACTTATAAAAAGATAAAAAATCCAGCCGTAATTCAGCGTTCGGACAGATCAATTGTGGGCTTCACTGGGAGTTCAGCAGATGTGATCGGGGAGTTCGAAGAAGAATTTTTGTTGGGCAAGGCCCCTTTTAAGAAGATGGTCAGGATACTTTTTATTGTGGTAGATTATCCCACTTGTTATAATGCTATTTTAGGGAGGTCTTGGCTCTCTAGGATGCATGCAGTGGCTTCTACAGTCCACCAATGTTTGAAATATGTTGTTCAAGGACAAGTGGGAGTTGTCCAAAGCAGTCCAAAGGTTACAAGAGAATGTTATGCTACAGCGCTGGCTCCACGAACTTTGGGGGCAGTTCGTATCAACGAAGGATAGCAATTTGAGGTGCTTTCTGGGGGTGAGGGTGAAATTGATGACCCCAGAGAGACCCCTGAAGTGTTGATACCAGTTGAAGAAGTTGAAACACATTCGTTAGAAGAAGGAAAAAGTGTTAAGATAGGGTCCAAAATGCCGTCCGAACTTAAGAATAGAATGTTGAAGTTTTTAAAAGACCATCAGCATGTTTTTGCTTGGTGCAATGCTAATGTAACAGGGGTTCCAACAGGCATTATATCACATCACCTATCCATCCGGAGAGACATAGCACCTGTGGTACAAAAGAGAAGGGCTTTTTCCAAGGAAAATGCTGATGTTATTGTTCAAGAAGTTGACAGGCTCACAAAAATGGGGTATATAAAGGAGTCTCAATATCCTTTATTGACTGCCAACCCGGTCTTGGTGAAAAAGAAAAATGGCAAGTGGCGCATGTGCATTGACTTCACAGATCTCAATAGGGCTTGCCCAAAAGATTTATATCCGGTCCCCCGGATTGATCAGCTAGTAGACTCCACTTCTGGGAATAAACTACTTTATAGATGCTTTCTCCAGGTACAATCAAATTCAAGTAGACCCGAAGGATCAGGAGTATACCACGTTTGTCACTGACAGGGGTTTTCATTGCTACAAGGTGATGCCATTCGGATTGAAAAATGCTGGGGCTACTTATCAGCGATTGGTAAACAAAGCCTTTGCTGATCCAATTGGAAGAAATATGGAAGTATACATTGATGATATGATGGTGAAAAGTGTGGATGAGCAGCTGCACTTGGCAGTCCTCCAAGAAACTTTTGCCAACTTATCAAAAGTGAATTTGAAGCTAAATCCAGAAAAATGTGTGTTCGGAGTACAATCCGGGAAGTTCTTGGGTTACATAATAAGTGAGCAAGGAATACAGCCCGATCCGGACCAACTTAATGCTCTGTTCCAAATGGAGCCTCCTCGGAATGTTAAAGAAGTACAGCAGTTGACGGGGAGGTTGGCTGCTTTAAATCGATTCATCTCAAGATCTTTGGACAGATGTGCCCCGTTTTTCCAAACTTTAAAGGGTGCAAAGGGATTCGACTGGACTCCACAGTGCGATGAGGCCTTCAATGAAATTAAGAAACATCTGTCCTCCCCTAAGACTTTATTTAAGCCTGTTGATGGAGAAACACTCTTCGTATACTTGGCAGTTTCAAGTTGTGCCATCAGTACTGTATTGGTAAGAGAGGTAGATAATTACCCCCATCCGGTGTACTACATCAGCAAGAGCTTGATAGATGCAAAAAAGCGTTATTTGAAACTCGAAAAGTTAGCGTTGGCCTTGGTGATTGCTGCCAGGAAGATGAAGCCTTATTTCCAGGCTCATCCTATTGTCGTCCGAACATCTTTTCCTTTGAAGAATGTTCTCCAAAAGGCAGACATTTCAAGTAGAATGACTAAGTGGTCAGTGGAATTGGGGGACTTCGATATTGATTTTGCTCCTCGAACAGTAGTCAAAGCCCGAGCTGTGGCTGACTTTTTAGTTGAATTCCACTCTGATAGGGATTCGGAGCAGACCACTGAGATGAAAGACAAAAAGGTATGGGTCATCCGGACGGATGGTGGGTCCAGTACTATGGGATGTGGAGTAGGGGTGTGTTTGACTTCTCCATATGGTGACAAAATGTATCATGCTATATGTTTTTCTTTCAGGGCTTCTAACAATGAGTCTGAATACGAAGCAACTATAGCTAGTTTAAAGTTAGCCTGTATATGTGGGGCCAAAAAGGTCAAGCTGATGAGTGACTCTCAGCTTCTTATCCACCATGCACAAGGTCAATCTGAGGCCAAAAAGGAGCAACTAGGGAAGTACTTACTTCTTCTTAAAAATGAGGCTCTTAAATTCAAAAGCGTTGTTTATGAGCATATACCTCGGGCATGGAATGAATTAGCAGATTCACTGGCAACCATAGCCTACACTGAGTCATATCCTTGGATCCATGTGCTGGAGAGCCCTTCCATTCAACATAACATCTGTAAAGGGGAAGAAATTTTCGAAGTACAGATGAAACAACCACAAGACTGGAGATTTCCTCTCCTGCAGTATCTCTCCGATGGCATCCTGCCTCCGGATAAAGAACTAGCAAGAAAAATGAAGCACAAAGCTCGTGGTTTTATCATACTAAGAGACGTTCTGTATAAGAATTATTACAGTGAACCTCTTTTGCGATGTTTGGGAGACGATGAGTCTCAAGTAGTCTCTACGAATTGCATGATGGTGAGGGATCAGCTCACTGTGGATTCAGGGCTCTAACACGGAGAGTTTTACTGGCTGGCTATTATTGGCCCTCTATAATGCAGGATGCTAAGGAGCTGGTAAGAAGGTGTGATCCATGCCAAAAATATAGCAATAAAATTCATGTCCCGGCCATCCCTTTAGAGTCAATTTCTGAGCCTATACCTTTTGCTCGATGGGGGTTGGATCTGGTAGGACCTCTTCCCATGGCGTCCGGAGGGCGCAGAACAATAATTGTTGCTATAGATTACTTTTCGAAGTGGATTGAAGCAGCCCCCTTGGCAAGAACAACATCAAAAGCTGTCATAAAATTCATTTTATCCAACATCTATTGCAGATTTGGTATTCCACAAAAAATAACGACAAACAACGGGCCACAGTTCGACAATAAGGAAATGGGGAGTTTTTGTGCTTCAAGGGGTATACAACATTGTTTCTCTTCACCTTTCCACCCACAAGAAAATGGTCAGGTTGAAGTGGCTAACATAACTATATTGTCCGATTTGAAGAAGAATTTGGAAGGGGCTGCTGGGAAGTGGCCTAGTTATTTGCAAGAGGTCTTGTGGGCCTACCGGACTACACCTGGGGCTGCGACACAAGAATCACCCGTTGCCTTGGTCTATGGGATGGATGCAATAGCCCCCATAGAAGCAACTCTCCCTTCATTTCGGGTTCACAACTTCTCCGAACACGCAAATGAAGTGGCAGTCAGAGGCCAGCTTGACCTAATAAAGGAAAGACGAGTAAAGGCTCACCTTAAAGCTGCACACTATCAAGGTTTGATGAGAAGCAGGTTTGCTTCTAGGGTTAAAAGAAGAGATTTCCAGCCAGGGGACAAAGTATTGAGGAAAGTCTTCTTACACACTAAAGAAAAGCTCATCGGCAAACTGGCCCCAACTTGGGAAGGACCTTATATGGTCATTGAAAGGCTTAAACCTGGAACATATTGGCTTGAAGACAAGGATGGTAGGGTTTTAAATCACCCTTGGAATATTGAGCATCTCCGAATGTACTTGGAATAAAAGCTGTGTAAATATTTACTTGTTTTAAAATCCATGTAAATATTTGGGGGCATACTCTTTCCTACCCTGGTGGCACGGGGAGGTTTTAATGAGGTGTCCGGACTTTTTAATAAAATTTGATGCCTTCTTAAAAAAAATTCGATGTGTTTTTACTTTGTTTTTTGTCACACCATCCGGATTGAATTAAGGGATTGATGACTACTTAAACATTTGTCATCGGAGAATTTAAACACTCTCACTTTAGAATGCTTATGAAATAACTAAGGGCTATTTAAACACTAGCCAGGAGAATTGAAACAAACTATGAAAGGATGCGAGAATTGTGAAAAACAAAGATGTTCATTAAAATAACTTAAGTACCTTGGCCTTCCAAGGACTTTTAAATTGTTAAACAGAGCAAAGGATCTATCGGGTCAGATATAGGACACAATAACAAAAAGAATACATTGGCCTTCCAAGGACTTTAGTTTAGATAACATAAAAGTGAAATGATAATTCATAATTTAAAACTGAGCCTTTGAAGATGGCTCAGCCTCACTTATGTTCTTCTTCCCCTTAGGATCGTCTTTCTCTTCGATAGGGCCCTCCTCGGTATTTTCATATGCTTCGTCAGAAGAGGAAGCACTGGAATAATCATGCAAGTCTCCATCAGCCATGGTGTGGAAGGGAAGGTCTTCGTACTCTACGTGAAGCCACAAATCTCCCAGGTTCCTCTTCGGGAACTTCTCATGGCATACATTTGCTCTTGAGTGTCTATTTGGTTGTTTGCATAAGCATCGATCTTGGCCTGGATTTTGGGCTCTTGCTCCCTTAGCAGATCAACTTTCTCCTCTGCAGCCTTGGACACTGTGTTCTCAAGCGCAATCATGTCACTCGTCAAGTTGTGGATGACTTGATCCTTGGCCTTGGCCTCCTCTTTTGAAGAGGTGAGATCTTTCTCTACTCCGGACAACTTCTCTCGGAGCTCCTTGATAGTACCTTCTAGAGTAGAAACTTTGGTGGTCCACCCCTCTTGGTTCTTTTTCAGTTCCTCGTTCTCCCCCTTTAGAATGTCAGCATGTTGAGTGGCAGTAAGAATATCATCGGACAGTCTCTCTTTGTCAGACTTGAGATCTTTGATAGTATCTGCCTAACTTCGAACTTGCTTCTCCAGCACAAGCACCGGCTGAACACTACTTAATATAGAGTGAGCTATAATATCCCTTTCACTTGAAACAGTAAAAGTCTTACCATTAAAAGTGACGGTGTTCGAAGTACTCGGAGGGAGGTAAGGCCCAGCAAAATCATCTCTGGGGAGGTTGGCAAAGTAGTCACCAAGCCCATCAAGACCAGTGATGTCAACTCCAATGCTAAGGTCTCCTCCTCTGACTTCGTCAGTTCGAAAATCACCAGGGATCTCCTCTGCTTGTGTTGGGTCAGTAGGATCAACATGGGGGAGAGGCTCCGGAGGCCGGAGAGAAAGTTCATCACCCTTGGAGGTCTTTTTCTTCTTGGCCTCCATGTCCTTGCTTTCAGCTCCCCGTTTTCGGTCTCTTTTGGGAGCCCTTGGGGGTTTTAGGGATTGAACTTCTTGCCTAACACTCTCTTGCTCTACCACTTCTAGGAAAGCAGCATCAATCTGGCTTGGGGCTGGCCCCTCAGGATTTGTTGGAACAGCCTCCTCTACCTCGGCAGGATTAGCTTCACCTACCACCTTCTTGCCCTTCTTCTTCTTGCCTTTCATCTTACTCGGGGTCTTGGCCCGGCCTGGCAAGTAAAGTGACCCGTCCGATTCCTGTGTTCTCTTCAGGACTACATCCGGAGGGGGTGGGGTAGTGAGTTCCTCCCAGGTCAGGTCCCTCCGGCCAGTGGTGTTCCAGAGGTGAGACCTTGCCAAGTTGCCCCCTGTAAAAGCATCGTGAAACCGGTTTCCCCATTTCTCAGAAGCCCAAGTGTTGATCTTGGAGCAAGTAACCTGTCCGGACTATAGGTAGTCACTAAAGTCTTTGGACAGCACTGCTAAGAAAAAAGATAAGAACAGTCAGTTTAAGCAAATTCGATAAAAGAAGAAAAAAGAATATAAAGTAATAGCCTTACGATCACTCCTCCATCTGCTGGTGAGAAGACTTGGATTGACTCCGGCTTTAATTTTCCTCCCGTTCTCCCAAGCACCACTTACGAACAGGAATTGGGTCCTCCAGTTTCTCTCCGACTCAAGCATATCGTCCACTGCTTTATAATCATCACCCATGTTAAAGTGATAGAAGGGAATGTGGTGGTTCCTGCAGAGACTGGCCACAACTGCGAATTCCTCCATTGGTAGAGGAATCCCGGAGAGCCTGGAGGCCATGATACAGGCCATAAGTGTGTACCAGGCATTGGGGCTTAATTGACTGGGACAGAGTTTGATGAGATGGAAATACCGCATTATTTCCGGATCCAATGGGAACCTTAAACCCCCGTTAAAGAGCTCGGTGAAGATGACTACTTCACTAAGTTTACAATCCATGGGGGTCTCAGGATCTATTGGGATTCTTATCTTCACATTCTCCGGATTCCCCCACTTTGTACGCATCTGGCCCAACTCAGCTGTATGGATGAAAGCGTAGTTAATCTTTTGCAGGGCAATGAGATATTTAACATTGACCTTGTGGAAACAAGGTCCCAGTTTTCTTTCAAGACACTCCGGCAAATCCGGATGCCTTAAGCATAGCTTTTCCTTGCCTTTATCCTTTTGGGCAGCAGCAGCACCACTAGTCTGTCCTAATGGTTCGGACTCGAATGGAGCCTCTTCGATGGAGTCCTCTATTATTTCCTCCATGATTAAGGAAGGATTTTTGGTTGTTGTTGTGAGGGGGAGGTTTGGGGTTGGATCAGCCTGACTTCCGGACTGATGAGCTTCAGTATTCTCCTGGATCCTAGCCTCCGGTTGGGGCTCTGATGTAGATGTTTCCCTTCGGGGACTTGAGCCAGTGGCTTCCGGACCGGACAGCCTGTCCCTGGGTGCTTTAATGGGTACCTCAGACCCTGTACTGCTGTCCTTGGCCCCCGATTTTGAAGGAGTACTCTTGGAAGCCTGCCCTTTGACCAGCCGGCCTTTTCTTCGATCAACCAGCTTGTGAGGAGAAGTTTCAGCATCTCACCCCATGGCTAAGAATGGGGAGGGTTTTTTAAAACTGGTAACTGTTAAACCTGGCTCAACTGTGGGTTCTGACTCTTGAACCGAAGAACCAGAGATGATATGGGAAATGTTGGTTTGAAACAACCTCTTCGGTTTGACACCCTTTGAGGAGGAAGAACCCTGGTCAGACTCTGTGGCTGAGGATGCTAGTTTGTCGATGGGAGAAGTGGGTAAGCCCGCTGCAATGCGCTTTTCCCTTTCGACTTTTTGTGCTTTTTCTAGTTCAGACAGATTGAGCCACCCACCTTTGATCAGAGCGTTCCTTGCCGTGAACATAAACAACCTAAACAAGAATTTGGGTTTGAGAGAGAAAGCTCTGAAGATTATCAAAGTAAGAATGAAAGTGAAGGTAAAACAGTGGAAAAACTTCTTATTTTATAGTAAACCTCAAAAAGAGTCTTCATTCCTAGGAAAATTCGAAAAGATTGATGTCGCCTTCATTAATGAAGAGGTTGCTTTTCAGAGAAGGTGGGTGCGAAATCCAAGGTGAAAAAACGGCTAAAGCAACCAACCAAAGAGTGACACGTGTTCCATGAACCTTGGCAAAAAACCGTTTAGATTCAAAGAACTCTTTCACCCCGGATAGAACCATGACGCAATTTGGAAGACTTGTCCGGATAAAACTGCCACTGACAACGGACTGTTTTCAGGTTTTGACAAAGGTTATTTGAACAAACAACTAAAAAAGGGGCTACTAATGAGCCCGGATTCTGTTACCTTTTCGGACAGGGACAGTCCGGACAAAGACCGCCTAAACTGGACAGGGCAGTTCGAACCCCTCATCCATTTGACTGTTCGAACAAGGACTAAAGTATTTAAAAACCTAATCACTTCTTGACTAAGCTGCCTGCTCTCCTACTAAGAGCTCATGGGTCCTTAAACTTGACCCGGGTCCATTAAACATGACCCGGGTCCATTAAACATGACCCTGGTCCATTAAACATGACCCGACAACCCATAAAGCCCAAACATAAGGGTATAAATACCCAACCACCAACATTAAATGAGGGTAATGAAATTAAATACAACCACGCTGCTTAATTCTCCCTCTACTCTCTACTCAAATATTAAATACCTACAAAATTTCCACAAACTCTAAACAAAAATTACAAATTTACCTTCAAATAGAAATAAACCACACCATATATGACATAATAATAAAAGATAACACTATTTACATCGAACTGGTGCGTTCCGGTAACACAAATAGAAGTGAGATTATTTTTATTGGTTAAGGTTCACCATGATAAATATAAAATTTTGTAACAATTAGGAATGAAAATGAAAAAAGAAAATGTTATCCTCAAATTTTTAGTAAATTCGTAAAAGTTGAAGATATTTTATTTTTAAGGATGATGTAAATTAAAAAGCTATTTTTTTAGATTATTTTATTTCAACAAATCGTTACATTAAAACATATTTACGTAAATTTTTGGATATATTTAATTAATTTAGTTTATATTATATTATATAATTTAATCTTTAGATATTATATTAATATTAGTTTTAAAACTAATAGTAAATAAATAATACTAGTTCGGGTCAAGTTATATATACCAAATTCTGGTTTAAGTATACCCAATTTTGAGTATACCCAAAGGTGATCTAAGTATACCCAATTTTTTCCAAAATTATCCTTTTGTAGGTATATAAGTTATTTTTTACTAACTTCCATCCAACGTATTTTACCTACAACTTTCTCTCACTTCCCTCACTTCTCTCTAAACTCTCAAACTCTATTCTCTCAAAACACTCTCACCTCTCTCTAAGATGTTCAGGCGAGCCACCACTACTCCTCCTCCTCCATCATGGTGAAGAACAAAAACCCACCACCACCACCACCACCAACTACGTAATTTAATTTTGCATTTTAATTTACTTAGATCTATGTTAGATTTTAGGATTAATGTTAGATTAAGGTATGAATTTAGGGTTTAGGTATGAATTTAGGGTTGTTTAGGGTAGAATTTAGGGTTTAGGGGCCATTTTCCAGCCCGGTTTCCGGTTGGAAAATGGCCGGCCGACAGCGCCGGTGGTGCGCCTAGGGCAGCACCATCGGTGTGTAGGGCTGTGCCGAGTACCGATGAACACGGCCGTGTGTACCATCGGTACACAGGGGCTGTGCCGAGCGGTACAGGGGGTCTGTGCCGCTCGGTACAGATTGTTATGCACCTACGATGCACAGCCGAAATTAAAAAAAAAAAATAAGAAAAAGATTTTTTAAAATTTATTTTAAAAAATTTTATAAAAAATTGAAATTTTTAAGGAAGTTATATGTATTTCAAAATACATGAGAGTTATATGTATTTCAATTGGAAGTTCGATTTCGAATTGTATTTTTTTTTTAATTTTGCGGATTATATCATATGTTATTAATTTCGTTTATTTGTTTTTGTACTATTACAGGTTTGATGTCGTCGATGAGCGACGTCTTCCTCGGTCTAGGGCGTATCCCCCGGGATCACGGGTGACACACCTAGGGAAGAATCTGAAGACGGTACGGGCCGTCGAAGACGAGAGGGTCCGCGATGCTAAGCGCGGACGAGATTCATTAGAGGACCCTGAGACTAGACGTCTTAGGGAGAAGGAGGAGAAGATCAGATTTGATCGGTCTTAGCACCGAATCAACCACGTCAAGAAGAAAAATAAGGTTGTAGAGAAAGAAGTGGATGACAGTAGAGGTAGAGGCTCCTCATGACGTGAGACATCACATGTACACAGATCACCACCTCCCGCTACCAGTGCTCCACCACCTCCCGCTGGCAGTGCTCCATCCCCTGTATATACTACTACATATCCACTACATGTTAGTGAGAGGGTGGATGCTACTGGGGACCCTGAGCAGGATACCATTGATGAGGAGCATATCGATGCGATACACACCGAGGAGCACTGAAAGACGTTTGCATTTCTGAAATGCAACAAGATACCTATATTTCCTGACTACAAGGAGCACGAGACATATCACGTCTTCATCGGACAGGTAAGTACCAAATTATTAAACGTCTAGTTTAAGGTTTTACTTTTATTTATGTTTGACTTAGTTTTTTATTTACAGGGTCGTACTTCGTTAGGCATACAGGCACATTATAATGTGCTTCGCATGTGGGACCTCAGTGCTCAGCCAGAGGTACAATGGCACTTGGCGCGGACTCTTTTCGGTTCTCTCATAGCTCACTTACCTCAGTATTTCATGCACTCAATACTTGATGAGGTATTTGTTGAGCGTTGGCATTAGGAGACAAACACGTTCCATTTCTCGTTCGGAGAAATGACGATTACCCTAGATGATGTCAACTGCATTACAAGTCTCCACATAGTTGGCCGGACTTTGGATGTAGTCACGGCTCCACGTGATGACGCATACAGCTACTACGCTAGTATTTTAGGGTTAGTGGATGAGGTCCGTGCTGAGATACAATCCACTAGAGGCGTTGGTTTCAAGATTAAGTGGTTGCGGGAGACTTTCACGAGGGGTCGCTACATCGAGCAGACTTAGGCCTGGGCATTTTAACTGGAACCGAAATAACCAAACCGAACCGAACTGAAAGAACCGAACCGAAGTAGGTTTGGTTCTTTCATAATACCCGAATGCTTCCAATTTTTAAATACCCACGGTTCTCGGAACCAAACTCAACCGGATCGAAGAACCGTGGGTACCTTTTAGGAACCGAACCTATGTATTAACCCTTAATTTTGAATTGTTTTGAAAAAATATTTTCTTTTTCAAAGTTAGATGCTCTTAAATTTGTTTTTTATCATTGATATTAATTATGTTCTCTTTAATAAATGATAACATACTTTATTTAAAGTGGTGACATATTTACAAACTATTATGTGTATAAACAAAATAAAAAAATAACAAAATAACAAAATATCAAACTTTATATAATTTAATAAACTTGATATCATCTCTCCATTTTGTTTATATTACTAATATTAATCTTTAATATATTAATTTTTAATATTTCTTATATTTAGTATTTGTTTCCATACAATCTAACATGGTTTTATTGTTTTAAAGTGTAAAAAGAGTTTTATATATGTTGATATTGCAAAGCATTTAAAGTATCCAAAACTACCCAATTGGAACCGAGTTATGTACCCATACCAAACCGAATTAAGAAAAACTGAACCGAACCGAACCGAAATTTATTCGGTTCCTAAATGGGTACTAGTTTTGAAGAACCAAAAGAACCGAGAACCGAAAGAACCGAACCGAACCGAACCAAAGAATCGAATGCCCATGCCTACTTCCTTTCAGAGGATCGGTTGACCGTTACCATCGCCACTTATAGACAGTCGGCGACGAACACCTACTCGAGCTACTTGGTTAAGTATGGTTGACATACTATTAGTCCACCACCACGCACCACAGACGACAGATTGTTGGATGCTGTTTGGTCGATTGTTACATTTCCTGTAGGCCGAGGGGAAGATGGTGCGCTTAGGTGGAGAGATCAAGTCTTGCAGCTCTTCTCTCCTTGGTTATTTGTCCTTATTTTTGGACTTGTTTTAGCTATGTTATGATCTATCTTTTCATTCAAGTTTATGTTGTTTATCTATTTTAGGATTTGTTAACTTTGTTTGTTTGTATTATGACTCATAGTTTTTTATTTGCTTATGAATGTTAGTATTTTATTTCCATCTTCTCCTTAAGTGACTCCATTAAACTATAAATTCATAATTTCGAATAACAATTTATAAGCACATCTTCGACAACCAATTTAAACTCGTTTAAATCCGCTTGCAAACTTAACTCGTACCATTGTAAACAACCAACGTTAAAACCGTAACAAAAATATTGTTTAAAAAAATTAACAAAAAACGTTATAACGGCTCACTAAAAACCTAAAACAAGATAAATGAGTGAAAACCTAAAAAAAATATTACAAGTCATTGTGCACCATTGGTACGCAGTCATGAGTACCTATGGTGCATACTACTGCGTACCAATGGTACAACTATGTGTGCACCATCGGTAAAAGGGGCATGTACCATCGATACATGCCTCTTTTACCGATGGTACAATGCACCGGCCGGCGATTTATTGTTCGTCTTCCAAACAACGAATTTGTCCTTGTATTTATTGAGCCATGATTTTTCAGTGTATTTAATTGCAAGAAGATAATCTGTGTACTCCAATAGCATGTCTCATCGGGCTTGATCGAATTCAACCTCTGATGATGCATACGCAATCTTCTTCCAAGCATAAACAACTTTCACATGATCACTTTTCTCGGGGAAATATTTTCTTGTTTGCCCCTGAACATTCTGTGTTATGTGCCATCGGCATAACATATGCGTTGTCTCTGGGAATACCACTTCTATGGCGTTCATCAGCGCTAAATCTCTGTTTGGTCAGAATGACACGAGGTTCTTCAATTCCGTGAACAGAAATCAACGACTTCAAACACTCTAACACCCATTTGAAGTTGTTTAACTTCTCACCAGAGATGAAAGCAAATACCGCATAGTAGGTAAATTCGGTACACGTCACTCTCACTATCTCAAATAATGGCATACCATATCGTATGACTTTATACGTACTATCCATGATCAACACTGTTGGAAATGTCCGCAAAAGGTCAACACTGACTGGATGGGCAAAAAACATATCTGTAATAACTTGTCCATCGTCTTCACCAGATTTATGTCATTCATAATAATTATGTGACTTAAGCTCCCCCAACAAGAACTGGAGTTGTGACCTACCCGCCTTCTTTAAAACCCTGCTTTTCTGTCGTGCATTGTAGATGGTGCGCATAGAAGAAACATTATCTTCGTTTAGCTTATTAACACCATTCAGTATATCTCTGGGGTTAGTACCAATGTAGGTCGATCATTCAACATATTCCATCTCTTCATCATTCAAACGGCCAGCAAAAGAATAACCGTCCAACTGTTTTGAACTCTTGTGGTTATGAGTACCACATTTCACTTCTAACTTCCATTGATCTGCTTCCACCATTAACCTGAGAAGCTGAAATGGGCAGTCAATCTTTTTGGTTCATGTAGACTACCGTTTACAGTCTTTCTCGGCTACTTTTGGAGTATACTTTCCCGACCTCTCACACTGGAAAAACATCCTAGGACTTTTTCTACTATTTACTTTGTCGCGCCGACTTATGTTGATAACCAAACCATGGCATTTTCCTATCTTCGTAACCCATTTAATCAACGTTTCTTGTGTATAGAACTCGGTAGTGAAGAACAAATGACTGTAGTCAGTAGCGAAAGCTTCCTCAGTCCCATGGGCGACATCTGTCCCCTGTTATACAACAACAAATCACAATAAGCAATTAGGTATAATTAAAAAGGAATAAAAAAACCTTGTTTTTTACGGAAAATTCGCGTGAACCAACGGTTCACGCACGGTCGTTCTAAGGCCCGGAACCAATGGTGCGTGGTCAAACCGGGCAAAATCTTACCTTTTTCCAGCGAGGGTGGTTGGTTCTCCGGCGACTGCAACTCCTTCTCCGGCGACTGCAACTCCTTCTCCAGCGAAAATTCATCATCGTTTTTCTCCGCCGATATCAATTCCTCCACGCTAATCTCTAGTTCCGACTGATTCATGATCGATTTTCGGTTTTTCTTTTGGAATGAGGTTGAATGTTCTTGATTGTATTTTGAAGTTTGAAGTTGATTTTTAAGATTTTCTAGAAAACTAGACTACTTGGATGATAAATTCACTAAATAACAGTTTTTTGTATAGATAGTGAAATAAGTTATTTGGTGAATTGGGTATACTTATAATACACTTAGTAGTTTTTTTACTTAATAGCAATTTCAAGAATAAATGAAACGTCAAGGGTAATTTGGTATAAAAAAAATCAAACTAAAATCAAAGGAAGATTTTGGACATACTTAAACCGGAATTTGGTATATATAACCATACCCTACTGGTTATTTAATATGTGAAAAATGTACGACTTTGGAAAAAAGAAGATTGTAATAAAAAAAAACTGTAATCCTAGAGTTAGAAAAAAAAATATTACGTGATTTAATGTTTATATAATTTATTAGGTACCAATATAAAATAAAAATTAAAAAAAATCCAAGAATCTATTAAAATATGGGTGCGTTAAAAATTTAAAATAAATCTCACGATTAAATCTATAATATTTTAAATTTAAGTTGATTTTATAATTTTCATACTAAATTTTAATTAATAGTTTTACTTTTTATAATTACTTAGGCTTCTAGTAAATCAATAAGATGGTTTAGAGGTTTATAGTCTAACATATAGATTTTAGCAAAAAAAAATAGTTTTATTAACTTCTTTACTAACCGTAATGAAACTATTGAAAATAAAAGGAAAATAAAATAAAAGGAAAGTAAAATAAAAGTTTTCTAAAAGGTTTCCTAAACCTAATAGGAAGAAGAGGTTAAATGCTCTCTATATAAAGAACTAGTATGGGTTTTGTTCTGTTTATATTTTAAACAAAAATTATTTGGAGAAGTGTTATTAAGGAGGAGGATCTGATATGTTTTCAAAGTCCAAAAGTCACCCATTAGACTTCTCGTTTGACTGTCCAACCAACATTTGGTAAACATTCCTCATTCTTTTTACTTATACTTCTTTTGATTTTTAATACTATTATTTCTATTAGAGATTGTAAAGAAGTCAGTTTTGGGTTTTTTAATATTGTAATACGATTTCTTTATATGTAATAGGAATGATCCAAACCATAGGCGGAGGTTAATAGCGTGCTTTATATATGTTGTCTATATACTTTAAATTTGAATCATCATTTAATTTAAATATATAACACCACAATATACATGGTTGAATATTCTTAGAATATAAAATAGATTTTATCATTTTTATTGAATTTCAAGTCCACGCATATTTACTACCTATAATTTTATAAAATATACTGCTTATAATTTTATAAAATTTTATTGAATATTTTATATATAATATATCTTAGAAACTTTTTTTCTAAGAACATATTATATATATATATATATATTATATATATATAGTGTCTACGTAAATATATTATAATATATATACGTCACGATTGTAATTTATTATTATCAATATGTAAAAATGTTTCTAAAAGAGTTTTTTATAGTATGAAACGTAATTATTATATTATTTAAACACATATCACTCATTTTATTAAGTTTCTACCATATACTATATGTGACAAATGAGAAAAGTCACAAATATTTTACATCATTTTTTTTATTTATATCTTTTTATACTATTACTTTTATTATAAGGTAGGAAATCAAACCCTAATAGAATGAATTGTTATATTCTTCGGGTAATAAAATATTTAATTTTCTAATAAAAATAAAATCATATTAAATATAGTCCTACAAAGTATTAGAACATAGGGTTACAGATTGTAAAATAAATGTAGGAGTGAGTTATGGGATTCTTAATATTTTAAAAAAAATCATTTTATTTGTACTTGTTTGTCTATATGTTTGAATATAGAAAACAAGTGAAGAATACATGGGAGAGGGTTGTTTAGTAAAAAAAGGATGGATCCATAATGACGAAGTTCTAAAATATGATAGTGTCTTCAGAAAGGTGATAACGTCGAAGTTCTGAAAACAAAGAGCTTGGATGAGGTTCGGAAGTTAGAATCTTCTATTGTGAAATATGGTAGCAATAATATATACATTAGTAGTCATTCCTTAGAGGCTGGTTGGTTTTCGAGGCACGTACAACATTTGCTAGAAAACATATGTTTGTGGATACTCATTCTTTAACCCACCTTACTTTCCTCTTTTATAAAAGTTTTGCAAATGATGCCATTTGCAATAGCTACAGGATCAAGAGTATTCTTACCACTTTAAATTTGTAGATAGCCAACATTTGATCATTGTCATTCAATATTAAATATATATTCTTTTCAAATGTTTTTTATTTTTTATTACTAAAAAACACTTGCAGTATTTCAATTTATCATTGCATTTGAAAAATAAAAAATTAAACGAATTAGTAGTATTTAACTCATATGATTACAATTCAACCCTATGAGAAAGTAGTGTTTATATGTGTTAGTATTGAGAGCAATTTTCTAGATTCAAACTCTTTGGCTAGATAACTCAATATAGATTTATTTGTTTTTCAAACTACAAAGCGAAACTAAAATGCTAAAAAACAAAATTTAAGATTGTAAAAGAAAACTAGAAAATGTAGTACGAGCTAAAAATTCTTTATTTGTTAATCTGTTAAACCTAGAACCAAATCAGTTAAACTCGGATCCGATTGGATTTTTAAATCCTACTATATTAGTCATATATTAGACAAGATAGCAATTACAAAATGAAAAAATATTTCTTATTTTTTTATATGGTGTTTCACTCTTCATCTGTTTCGTCTTCCTCTTTCTTCTTCTTACACCGTCCAATAGCCGAGTCAGAGTTCTCTCACGGTCCAATAATGGATTAGGACATACTCACCATCCAACAATGGATTAGGAGTTGTTTCAGAGTTTAACAATGGAGTAGGAGTCTTAACTTCAATAACAAAGTTGATCGGCTTTTGTAGGATAGACCGCTTTCATATGATGTGACTTGGATAAAAGTACTACAAGAAAAAGTCAAGGGAGAAAAACTTACAAGATGATGATACCATAGTTCCAATGCGATACTTGATTATGGATTCTCTTAAAGATGATAAAAAAAATCTCTTCATTTCAATCTTCGTACAAATCTTTGCATAGAACAATCTTCGTACAAATCTTTGCATAGAACAATCTTCGTACAAATCTCTTTGTAAAACAAGAACATATAATTTCAATTTTAGGTTGGGAATTTTGTTTAGAGATTTCTGGATAAACTCTGAAGTCTTGTTTTAACAATTTCAGATTGAAATTATTTTGGTGGTTCTCCAAACTTTTCAACTGGATAAAATCAGAGCTTTTCTTTTGAACAACGAGAATGAATTTTTGTTATCTTTTTTTTCTGTTACACAACCATACTTATTTATTCAACCAAAATACTCCAACTGTAAAACAGTTTTATGTCCAAAACGGTTAAAATTTCAATTGATAAACTGACTAAAAATTCAAATTCGAATTATTTTTCCAAATTCAAATTTCCATGAATTTTTATAATAGTTTTATCATTCAAAATAAGTTTAACCCGAACAAGGATCCGTCCATTGGACCCACTAATCATAATATATTCTAACAAGCGTGTACTTCACACTCTCCGACTTGCTCGATAATATATTATGACTACATTCGTCGACTAGTTAATCCAATTACACTAAAATATCCAACAATCTTCCCCCATTTTAGTGCAATTCATGATTAACTAAAAGAAAATCATAACAAATAACAAATTTATGCATAAATGAAATATCGTGACGATTGAATTTCATATTAGTATATTACACATTCCAAATATTCGAATATCAAGGTGTCACTAAGGATTGAACCTTTACTATCCATAATGAATACTCGAAGATAATATACACATAAATTTACATTCTCAAATGTTCTTACTTGACACTATCTTTTACTAGCCTTGTGTCCTTATCCTTCTTAAGCATATCAAAGCCAAGTCCTAGCTTCTTGAAGCGGCTAAACTTCATGCTTAAATAGGTAGATCGTTTACTCTTGCACATGCATATACAATTTTTCAAAAGAACTATTAAGAAGATAAACTTCAACCTCCGTAACTTGCAAGTCTGAACACATACTTTGGGATAATACTACTAATATGTTCAAATCTCTAGATGTTAAGCTTTCCACATTGAATTCAGCACCTAATGTCATATTAGATGGGAATTGGGTATCTTAACATAAGAGATTTCAAATGGACTTTAATCCCATCCCAATAACCGATTTGTGCACAAGATCTCTACTTAACCCTTTGGTTAAATGATCG
Organism: Limnanthes douglasii subsp. nivea; assembly: GCA_036936605.1. Lineage (NCBI taxonomy): Eukaryota > Viridiplantae > Streptophyta > Magnoliopsida > Brassicales > Limnanthaceae > Limnanthes > Limnanthes douglasii. The sequence continues at coordinate 158,901,804 of JAUPFV010000005.1, read as the reverse complement.
GCTATATTATATCGAGTTCTCACAAACTCTACTGAAACATAATGCGTGATGCGCTCACGAACCACATTCTCTCTAAAACTCAAGTGTCAAAACCTGTCTTTATAATCTTTTCTATCGACATTTGCCAAGACAGATTTACTATCACATTTGATATATATTGGTGATATCAGTTTGGGCCACAACGGAATTCATACATAATATCTCTTAGCCACTCAACTTCTTTACTAGTTGTTGCTAATGCCACAAACTCGGATTTCATTGTTGAATCAGTAATTCAACTTTGTTTCTTAGATGCCCAAGAGATAACAAGTCCTCCAAGTAGATATACGCATCCACTTGTAAATGAGTGGACTTCCATATTCAAAATATAACTCGCATCCGAATATACTACTAAGCATTCCAACAACAAATCCAATATCCGACCTAGTGCTAGTACATATATATATATATACACGAAGAAGTCTCCGCTTCTTCCAAATCTTTCATCTCAAAATTAGATGATAAAAATTTATTCGTTTCATCAATCTGATTTTGGTCACTACCAAAAATTCAACATATCATCAACACATAAATAAATCATAACTCCTTTACTAGATTTATCAAATTTGTTATATACACATTTTTCCGAATACGTGTGTATAAATAAAATAATAATATATCAAATACACAAACACCAACTGTAAAAACCACAAATGATATGCGACTTTAAATCTTTCATAGTTCATAAGATAATGTGTTTTAAAATCCTTTATAATGTATTATCAAAATACATGTAAATCAATAAATAATCTCCACAATATAAACTTGACAGTAATAAAATTACTCTCTAAATTCACATGGCATGGATATACATCCAAATCTGTGCAAAATCCAACGAGAATAAACCATTTATAGGAAAATCTCTTTAAACCGCATTCATAACTATTTTTTTCAGTTAAACAATATAATTAAAACCATGATCAACAACATGCCACTTATTTAACCGGTATTTAACCAACATCTGTTATAATAATGTAGTTGTTATCTAAATAAAATGCAGTTTTCTTTTTCTTCAGCAATAATTTGACCAATAAAACTGCATATAACAAAACGCATTTCGTCCTTCTGAAAGCAATTTTTTTTTCCATCATTTTCCTTACATTCCACTCATGAAATAACATTTATTTTATTAGTATTCTGGCTCACACTCTTTTATTATATAAAGAATTGATAAAATAAAAACTAAAAATAAAAACTGCACTTTAATGTACAATTATAGAATGCCATGAGTGTATACAGTTACCTCCTTTAAAGTTTCATGAAATAACTATTATTTCATTTATTTATTATTCATGCAGCACGTACTTATATATACTTTGCATGCACATTCTTTGTAGGTGCTCCAACAGTTAATTTTGCATCCAAAATTATGTGAAACTGTTTCGGAAGTAATGTGTATGCATGGAAGTACGTAGAGAATAATTTCTTCTACACTTTTAAAAACAAAATGTATTATGTATGTTATAATAACAAATTTATTCAGAAAAATGCCATTATCTAGAATGGCGCAAAATGCATCTAAACTTTAATTTTATACTCACTAGCCATAAAATGGCATAAATAAAACTAAAACCTTTATATTCTTGATTCCGAAGTTTATATTTTCAATCGAAAAAGACACAACTTCTCGCTAAACACAAAGATACCGTCATTTCATGCAGTTTGATTTCGAATTAGTTTAAACACAAAAATCTAATTCAAAATCAAACTCTAGTATCTTTAGATCAAATATTATATATATTTAAATCATATTTCATCAATTTCATAATCCGTAACAACCAGTTTTAATTTTAACCACAAGTCTGGTTTAAAAAAATCACATTTTTTTATAGAAACAAAATACCAAAATATGATTTTTGGTATAGTCAATCCCTATATACACACTTTTAACAACCAAACTAATAATTAATCGAGTGTGTGTATCATTTCCATAATTTTTAAACAACTCTGACATTATCACCATTTTCATCGATCAGTAAAAGTCAAGGGAGAAAAACTTACAAGATGATGATACTATAGTTCCAATGCGATACTTGATTATGGATTCTCTTAAAGGTGATAAAAAAATCTCTTCATTTCAATCTTCGTACAAATCTTTGCATAGAACAATCTTCGTACAAATCTTTGCATAGAACAATCTTCGTACAAATCTCTTTATAAAACAAGAACATATAATTTCAATCTTTTGTTTGTAATTTTGTTTAGAGATTTCTGGATAAACTCTGAAGTCTTGTTTTAACAATTTCAGATTGAAATTATTTTGGTGGTTCTCCAAAATTTTCAACCGGATAAAATCAGAGCTTTCTTTTGAACAACGAGAATGAATTTTTGTTATCCTTTTTTTTCTGTTACACAACCATACTTATTTATTCAACCAGAATACTCCAACTGTAAAACATTTTTATGTCCAAAACGGTTAAAATTTCAATTGATAAACTGACTAAAAATTCAAATTCGAATTATTTTTCCAAATTCAAATTTCCATGAATTTTTATAATAGTTTTATTATTCAAAAGTTTAACCCGAACAAGGATCCGTCCATTGGACCCACTAATCATAATATATTCTAACAAGCGTGTACTCCACACTCTCCGACTTGCTCGATAATATATTATGACTACATTGGTCGACTAGTTAATCCAATTACACTAAAATATCCAACATTTTATTTGCCGGTCAAAATTGTTACATTTCGTTTTTTTAAAACAATTTACTATCTAGTTTTGGTTTATAATCATTTGCGAAAAATTAGACTTAATTTTTAAAATGGTAGGAATGTTTTTTATAATTTAAAATATTTTTCAAACTCAAAATGATACTTTAAATAGAGTACCCTCCAAAACCATGGTGGTTATTTGTCTGGTCAATTTTTTCCCGAAATCCTATTTATTTAATCTAATGGAATTTATATATATGGAAAGGTTTTAAATAATTTTCTTTATAGATATTGAACTGACTCTTTAAAATAATTTTAATTATATTCTTATATTATGAAAAAGTTATTTAGAAAATTATGAGGAGGAGCGTTCGCATACATATACGTTGTTATGTTGTTGTTTTTTTCCAGTGTCACGACTTTAATTTACTACTTATATATTTAATTTGGAGCTAAATTACTACTTACATTTAATTTGGAGTGGCCTATATACATTTTATTTTAATTATTTTAATTTTAATTTGTAGTAATAAAGTTTAATAAACCAAATCTAAAAGAGATTTTGCAATATCAAAGCTGATTTGGTGATATATAGTCTATGGACTTTCAAAAATTCATTGGTAGTTTTTGGACAATCCAGTTTAGATAAAGTTAGTCTCACGTGCATGTTTATTTAGAGGACTAATTTTATCAGAAATAGAAAGTTAAAAGACTAACTTTATCAAAAATGAATAGTTGAAGGATTATCTGTCACAAAAGTTGATAGTCAATACACGCAGGATGACTAACTTTATCCAAACTAGATAGTCCAAAGACTACCAGCGGACATTTCAAAGTCCATGGACTATCTGTCACCAAAATCGATAGCACAGGAACGAGTTATTGTTCAAAACTCACTGTTGCATGCATTTGAGGCTAAGGCAACCAAAATTATTCTTTATTCAATAAATGTGGAAAACAAAACCAATATTTTTAATTTATTTATATTTAAGTGATTGTTATACGGATCTTTCCCTAAAACGAGACCCGTTTTATAACAAAAATATTTGAATATTATATATATATATATATATATATATATATATATATTTAACTTCTTTGTTTATTTTGAATAAATATTTTCTAAACAGACTAAGTGTTGACCTCTAATTAGTCATCTAACCATGACTTCGAGTTGGTTATTTGTCTTTTCTGCATTGTTGGTTTTTCCTGAGGTTTCAGCTCTCCTGAATTATTCTCTGACTATTGATAGATTTAAATGTTTAAATTTAATGGCATATATGATTATCAATATTTATGTAACTAGTTTTTTATACAAAAATTATCATGTTGAAAATAGTATCGTAAACAAAATTATCATTTTTTTAATAGTCATTTAAGCCGTCAAAAACTCATTTTACATCAACATATTCTACATAAAATTGAAATATTATATGGTTGTGAACATCTATAAGTCTAATTTCTAATGTAAAAAAATATCATATTAAAATAAAAAAGTTTAGACAAAGTTATGAGGGATAATTTCATTTCACTTGCTTTAAATGAAGGTTTTTTTAGCTATGATCGGTTTAGGGTCAAACAAATTATCTTTCTGACTTTGTTAGCGCTAGCGGAGTTATAAGTTCCAAAGATAGAGATTAAGGTGCATGAGTTTGGAAGCTCTACTATATTTTTTGGAACTATACTTAGATAAAATTACTCAAACAGTAAATGGTTTGTGGGAGTTCGAGGATTTTTAAGGTGCTTAAAACTATACTTATATAAAATTACTCAAATAAAACATGGGTTACGGAAGCATGAACCTCCATGTGGAGATTGAAACTTACTTAGAGGAACTTACTCAAATACACATATAAAATTACAAACGTATTTTATCAATGATAGATTGTTCGTTAAAAACTTTATGTTCTACCATGGTTGGAAAAAGTGTAGCTCCATAATTATAAATATTTATAGATTATAAAGACAACTGAAGTAGCATGAGACTTTCTAAAAGTGTAAAACTTTAGGTTTTCTATGTTCAAAGGTTAGGGGAGAGGTTGTCCTTAATGTAATAGTTTGTAAGTCTCAAGTTTGATATTTGTTGTTATTGTTTAAGGCCCTCTAAGTTTGTACCGATCTTACCAAGTGCATTACCCTCAATATGGAGGAACACTCGTTTTACCACATAGTCACCTACTCTGAAGCTTCAAAAAGAGATATTGGAGTCGTATCCACTTCTCATTAGATTTTATTAGTGATTCGCACATAAGTGTTCTTTCATCTTCTTCTCTTTTATTAGTTCAAGCTCAGACCTTCGATCATCAGCATTCATTTCTTCATCATAGTTAGATATTTGGAAGGAATGCGTAACCATTTTTCGGGTACTACGACTTACATCCCGTAGATCATAATGGAAGGCATCTTTAAGGCGGTGGTTCGTGGAGTGGCTCAATATCCTTACAAAATATCTTGGAAGAAGTCTGGCCATTTACCGACTGCACCTTCTGACACTCGTCATATGCTTCTAAGATGGTTTCATTTTTTACCTCTACTTATCCATTTTGATGTTGGTGAAAGGCGGATAATTTTGTTTCATAATACCTTAGGTTTAGTAGAAGAGCATCATGCGAGTTTTTCTTAAACTACTTATCATTATTGTGGTGATGAATCGAGGTACTCCATACCTACAATACATTTTTAGCTTCGGGAATTTGATGAGTTTCTTCGTATTAGTTTTTGCAAGGGTTATGATTCCAACAACTTTGAAAAGTAACATAGTTCCCCCATGGGGTACCAGTTACCGCCTGAGGCCTTTGGAAAATGCCTTAAAATTTCCAACCACCACCTATAAAATTGGATTGTATGTGAGAGTTTCTCGATATGGATTTTTCTGGTGAACTGTTAACATATTTTGCAGCATTTGATCAATGTTTTTGCATCCGACAATATGTTGGACCATAAGTATCTTACGATGAGGAATCTTCTATGCAATCTATTATAGACATAATGGGCATTGCCTTATCCTTCGTGGAGTTCTTCTATGATGAAAAATTGGTTTGTTTTATTTGACACATTAAATGAGGGGTCTACTAAGGCTTTACTTGTACAACAATTTTTCTAGTCATACGTACCTTGTTGCTCGGATCTTAATACTTGTAGCTTTGACTATGTCCTATGTCAATACACCTTTTTAAATGTATAATCGAATATCACATTGTCAATCTTCTCATTATTCAATGAGTATTTATGTGGTTGTAAGACCATGGGCTAAAGTTTTGTTTCTTAGTGAAATTGTTGGCTTCTCTTGTAAAACCACACATGGTACCGAGTCTACGTAGGCCAATTAGGTGAGTACATTCGTTATTGCGTTCTCTCTCAAATATGAGATGCATTATTATTTTTTGCTTCTACTTGGCCTAAGGACTAGTTCATTATAAGCTGTGAATCAGTTAAGAGCTTCACGCTTTCAGCCCCAAAAATATGAGCAAGCCTTAGTTGTGTAATGATGGATTCATAATTGGCCTTGTTATTGAAAGTACTGAAGCCGAACTTGATGGCTTGGTTTAGAATGTCTCCAAAAAAGAATCCATTTATACCCTTACATTAGAACCCATGTCCTCCCCCCTATCAACCTAAACTTTCCATGTTGGTTTGGGTTTTTCTCTCGAATGTAGATGTCTCTTTGATTAAGACTCAATTAAGAAGTCCACAAATGCTTGAATTTTGATGGCAATGCGCGTTTTAAACCTAATTTTAGAGTCCTAGAACTCTATAACCATATTGTCAGTCTACCAATTACGTCTGGCTTCTATAGTATATTTTTAGAGAGAAATAAGGTTTAGAATATGGTTGTGTGGGCCTGAAAGTATGGGTTCATTTTCATGGTCGCTACTAAAACATTTAACGCTAGTTGTTATAACTATAAATAACATCTCTCTAGGAAACTTACTAACATAGTATATAGATTTGGAATATCCACATTTCCCTTAACTAGCACCGTGCTACTTATGTAAACTTCGGCTGGCACACATTTGACATCTTTGTACTTTAGGTAAAGATATTTAAATTCTCAAACAAACAATTTAACAAATCGGTACAATGATTACTTGAGAAGTCTTTATCAATATCGAGAATTTTGTCTGCCAATTTGATAATTTATATTTGTTATCCCCGACTCAACCAAGTAGAGGCCTCTATCTAATCATCCATATTACTGAGACTGAGTGAGAAGCTTATTTCTACTTTTTGAATATCAGTGACGTCTCTTTGGTTTTTTTTGGATAATATCGACTTGCCCGTTGATGATATAGCAAAGGCATTAATACACAATTGAAACTATGAATATGCACTACATCTGTTTCATGTGCTCTCCCACTTGGGCGAGCCACAATCTGCCAAAAATGGCCTTTTATAAAGAGGGAGTATACACCGTCCTGAATAGGCACAACACTTATTTTTATGTTCTTGTTGGCCTATAAACATCTCCAGCTTAAACTTATCCATAACTTAAGTTTATATTCTAGTCAATTTATTTAAGACCCTCTTTGATAATTTCAAGACTGATACACCACATATCTTGTTAAAATTTCTTTTGAACAAGAAGTTTGTCAAATATTTAGTGTTCATTATAATTTTTCGGACTTATATCTTCATGATCTCAGAAATAATAATAACAATATGTTCATTTGGTGTTTTAACTCCCCAAAGGTAATATTCATCTAAACTTACAATATTGTATGGGTTCTCTAAAAATATGTTGAGGTTTGACCTTACAAATGGATCTCGATATGGTCTACATGTACTTATTTTTTATGATCTAGTAGTATCGAAAAAGTGTCACCCTATGATATTCTAAGAAGAACATTTTGGTTCAGATTGGGGTCGATGTATTCGTCATACCATTCCATTATAACCATTGAATTATGGGATTTAAGAGGTTCGATAATGCTTGTAGTTTGTTGATGCTCAACTCTTGTTGGCTTTTGCGACTCAGCCAGCCACAATTTCCTTCAACTTGGCCTTAGTACCTCCTATCATAAACTTTATCATCTTACTTTTATCAATGAGTCTATGCACTTTTATAGTACTTGATCTGGTCTTGTCTCTCATTGTGGAATCAATATATTCTAGGGTCTGCAAAATATAATTAAGTTGTTTGAAATATTGAAGATTACCCGTATGCTCTACGTTAACAATGTATAAGACCATTTGTTCCTCTATTCCAGCCTCTTGTTGTTTTTGTTGTTATGCATGCTCTTATCTCGGAATACTTGATTATATTTTTTGAACTTCACGTACGGCGTGGATAAGGTTTTGAAGGTCTGATGGAATCCCCAAAAGCCTTACACGTATTATATAATTGATTATTATATGTGTATTCACATGTGCCATCATATAACCAATGTTTATCCCCTCCTTTATATCATATGTCATGAGTCCTATCAATATATCTACCCATAATCCACACATAATACAAGATCACAAAGTATTCTAGGTTGTTTTTGGTTTACATAAACCTTTATGTATAGTCCAACATGCTATTGTTCAGCTTCTGCTAATAATGGAAGTTTTAGTCACATTCACTCTTAATTACTGTGCTACCAATAAACAAGTTTCTGAATGTTATCCACAACATGTCAAAGTTATGTCTATTTTTAGATGGCAGTTAGTTAAACCAGGTTAAACTGCTACCTCTGAACATCATAGAAAAGACTGAGTAGTGGAACTTTTCATCATTTATGAAGCCGAACATCTTATTTTTAAATATCTCGATATGGTTCTTATGATATCTATTGTCTTCATAATTATCTATATTATATTGGTTGAAATTTGGTGACATTTCATCTTGGAGGATTTATGCTTCCATGAGGGATAATATCAAACTGAACTTTGGCTCGAAAATGAATGCCTAATGTAAGAGAAGTGTGTTGGTCCAAAATAATGGTTCACTATTTGTGGTGGATGGCTAAGACAAGGTTTAACCACTGAAGGTAAATATTATTTCTTATAGAAAATTGATGGGTAGCCTTACAGACCCATCAAATGTGTTGAACCGGCATTGTAGAGGTTCAACAACACCGCTTATGAAAATGTTAGATGATTTTGTTAGTTTAACTCCACGTGTCATGTCATATTGGGTTTGGACGTACTAGCTTTCTATTTCTTTCTGTGATGGTGAGAAAAATGAGTTTGACTGTTATGATCTTATCTAAAACAACTTGCTAACATACTCAAGATCGTGGTGTTGGTTAGAATATTTTTCCTTTGAAGCAAGTGCATGATCATATAGAAGTTTTCATCGTCTCATTCTTCTTAATTATAAGTTATCTTAGAAGGATAAATGACATAATGCAGGGTTTATTGATGCGATGATCGTAGGTTTACTTACCAAAGAGTGGATGATTCTTATATATTCCACTACTTCTACTCGTTCAGCTGGTGTTGCATGTCGATGGGAGGGACTGCATTGTCCTTCTTGACATAGGTATGATCTCATCAAAGAAGCATACATTGGTTTTTTTTTGGTTTTTGTAGAATTGGTAGAGAATATAAGTTTAGTTTTGAAGGTTTTGAAGAAATTTCTCTTATGAGTTACTTCGTTTCCCACATGCGATGTCCATTTGGTGATGTGTTTACTAGTTGCGGTATTTCCGGCCGAATAATGTTGACTAAAGTGAGGTAAGTGACTCGAATTGGGATTATACAATTGTGTCAAAGTACCAATCTTATGTTGGAAAAATGATCGAAGTAAAAAATGTTATTCGATTGATTGGCATAAGTGAGGGAAATAATAGAAAAATGTGCAATAAAGTAGTATAAAAAGTAACGGGGCGAAGCACAAGTGGTAGTTAATGTGTGCCAAAAAAATAAAGACCAACATAAGATAAAAATTGGTGATTTTCTCTAAGACATAAATAATTTTTCCAAATATTCACGACCCTCAACAATTAAGATACATGTTGTATTTATGAATATAACCTTGGACCTTGAACATATAGGGTTTGGACTTAATGTTTAGGCTTTTTTTAACCCAGTGTTTGGTCTAAAACCTTCTAATTAAATGTTTTATTATTGGCTATTTTATGGTTATAGGTCTATAAAGCCTCATTATGACACATTTTATGTGAAATCTTATCTAATAAATTCAGATCTAATAAATCCTAACCAATTTGTATAGGGAACAAAAATATATCAAATAAGTGATATATATATATATATATATTATAAAATTTGATTTACTAAGAAAAAGAATAAAAGTTATTTTAGAATTGAAAAACTATGGAATATTAAACAAGATCTATTCGAAACAAACATAACACAATCAAATCTGTGGATATGGTATTTCTATTTAGATTATATTTCTTTTTTTCTATTTTTATTGATTTTTATTTGTTTTAAACTCTATGATTTTTGTGATTTTTAATTTGATCTCACTTACTAGTATGATATTGTATGGTTTGAATATGTAAATCCGCGTGGATTTATTTTTGGTCCACTACTAAAATACTTCATACTAGTTTGGATATATTCATATCTATAGATTATTGGTGTTATCTATATCTAACGAGTGTGGGATCAATTTTATTTTGTAACACGCTCCCTTAAACTCCATCTCAAGTCAATATTTTCTGACTTGTTCATCGGTATTTATGGATCTTTTAATCGAAACTTCACTAATATATAATTATGGATTTAATCAAATCGCATTCTTTAATATAATATTATCTATTTTTGAACTTATAAGTATGCACAGTTTTATTTTTGTCAACTACTTAAAGATTTTATATTAATTGAGATATATTAGTATTTATAAATCACTGTATCTTTTATATATTTAATTCAAATATGATCAATTTTACTTTACAACTGATTTTAATTCTTTCGATTAAAATTTGGGGTAGAATTTAGTATGTGATAATATAATTAGAAATTAATTTTGTTCTATTAAGGTTTGTGGTAGAATTTGGTACAATACTTTCAAACTTGGTTTGAAGATACATGATTGTTCTTACACTACTTTTCTCTTTCGTACAATATTTTTATTGATTTGATTTGTGATCTTTTTAAACAATAAAAAACATAGTTATTTTTGTCTTAAATAAAATAACTTTTACTATATAGAAAGTTTTCTTCATGTTTTGTGTTCATGTCTTTTTGGAAACGTATGCTCGGTTTTTTTACTATCAAGTTGTTGGTGTTTGCACAAATATATTTGATTGATCGGATCGAAGAACCGATGTAAACCACAAATCTAAGTTTGAAAAATTATCGTATTAGAGTTTTGCTTCTTATCATAGATATCAAATCCAAATACACGAACAGATTAAAGGTTCATTTATTTTTTCCAAATCTATTCTTTTCTGGGTGATAGATTTGTATAATTGGAATGGTGAATTGAGAATCTAGATTATGTATTATTTGGATTCAGTATGTATGATATTATTATTATTATTATTATTATTATTATATGATTCGTTTTAAATGTTTTATGATTCAATGTATATATATTGGCATGATTATATATACACGGATCGTGTTTGCCATTAATGAATACCTAGTTCAAGGAAAATTAGTTTTTTTATTTAAGAGTATTAGATCGTCACTATGGTGCGACGTTCTAAAATCACAACATGTCGTTCTTGGGCTATTTCATGCCATTTTAGGGCATATTCAAGCTACGATCATCTTATTCAGGTCTACAACAAAATTATTATATTTTAAAACCTTTTTTATATATTTTTGATAATTTTATTATGATTTCACATGTCTTATGCACGTATATGTCGTATATTTAGTTATTATTAAGGGAAAATACAAAAAGCTGTATGCCAAGTAGTACGCTTTATTAATCATAGAAGAAAAATATATTTTTTTACATAATCAACACGCTATTTATACTGTTTACCAAGCGGTTTTATTTTCTCCATAATTACATGATTCCCTTAATCTCGTTCATGGACCAAAATTTATGGTAATGGCCCTATAATTATGGCCATTACTCTAGTCATAGTCCGTTTTTAGTCAGCAACTCTTTAAATGGAGTTGAATTCTTTTATGATTCATAATAGAATTGATGACTAGGATCACGAGGCATCAGTGATAATGCGTTGTTCTTCTATGAGCCTCGCTATGCCTACAGTTCCTTCACGCGTGGCCTCTAATCAGCGAGGTCTATATTCCTTCACGTGTGGCCTCGTCTCGGTGAGGCCTTCATAAGATAGTATCGACGCTTTTTGGTTACACTGCAGCACGGTTTCTAGCGATGATCTTGCTTGATAGATTGTCCATTATCTTGGTAGGACGTCGATTTCCATCGGTTTAACTTTGGCCATTTGATATCGAGTGTTATATTGGCTTATTGATTATAGGTTGCCTCGGTTTTGCCTAAAGAAACCATTGGTTTGATCTTGCTTATATTGTTCGTTTCGATATAGTATGACACTTCGATTCTGAGGAAACATGCTAGTTAATTAATGTAAATGGTAATTGTTGTCTTATCACGCAGGTAGTCTAGAGTCGATTTGATTCGAAACAGTTTGTATAATTTCTTGAATTTTTTTTCGTTTGAAACATAACTTTATGCTTGTAGGAAAAAAGAAGACTACTATAAGCAACCAGAGTTTTTAGCCATTGTTAACTTGTCGTAGTCGCCGCGGGTAAAAATGTATGTTTGCATCATAACTTCATTTTAATCCTTGATAATCTTTCGTAATAGGGTCGTATTGATGGTACCATATATGGTGTAGCTATGTGATATGTTAACCCTAACTCACTTGGTAGTATTGATCGGCTTGAGTTATCCCTACAATTTCATTGCTCTGATAAGTCCTATTGGCTCATTATAGTCGTTCTAGTAATTGTGATTGTACCGGGAAAAATGAGAAAAGAAAGAAAACTTAGGCATTGTCGCCGGTGAAAAAGGAGAATTAGATATGATAGTCTTTTGTTCTTGGAGGAGTATTTCTCACGGTTAACCCCAAAATATGGGTACCTTAAAGAGGATCGCCTTCTGGAATTTAGGGCTAGATATGGGATATCTAGCGATGTACTAGTGAGGGTTCCGGTACCTAGGGAGCCGTCTTACCAAGAAAGAGAAAACGAGACTTGTCTCTACACCATCGTATTTGACCGAGGTTTACCACTCTAAATCGGGACTATTTTGGTTTCATAGGCATATGTCTTACTCAACTAGCTACAAATGGATAGAAAGGTATTATTTAGTGTAATACTGAGCTCCTGTTTATTACACATTTCTGTTTTCATGCCATACTTACTTTCTGTAGTAGATGTAACCAAATTAACGAAGTCCATTTTTTATAGTCAATTGAATAGAGTGAGGAGAATAGTTAAATTACCGATATTTGATAAAAATTGGAAGCATATGTTTGTATTCGTATCAGGGAATTGGGAGCACGAAGTCCTGTGATGAATCTCCAATTAGAACGACGGTGAAGAGCGAAGTGTAAGTAGAAAATGTTATATATTACTAGCTCAGTTATTCCAATATTGATGTTGATTAAACGTTTTTATGTTTTCAAGTGAAAAGAAGCACTAGGAATGGTGCCAGAAAGGAGCGTCAAAAGAGGTTGTAAATATTTTGATCAGATTATCAGCATTGGCCAATACAATATGGGGTTAGGAAGCATCGCGCTTATTTACGGAAGTAAATTATTTAAAATCTGGGTTGTGGCATGTTCTTGAGTTATATATTTCAAAAGACATGAAGGTAAGGATGACATGCAGCAGAGACTTAGCTACAATAGAATGATTGTTGGCATTGATGGAGCAAAGATATTGTGACTGTAACAGTGTGGGGGTCTGGTTCGTCATGCCCCAGAGTCGAATATCTAGGTATGTGGAAGATGTATCGCCCCTTTGAGGGAAAAATGAAAAGAATGAAGAGATGTCGACTATCTAGGAAGTAAGTGATGGGAGCCAATAGGAAGATAATGTTGCACAATCAGGGGAGTGAGTAGTGAAGGATTGTGTTCGTCTCTCTCGAGAAGAAGATCAAGAAATGGAACAGGAAGAATGTCCATGAAAATAAATCGCATTATTGCAAATACAGTTCCGTTGTGACAACAAAATTTGAGATTGGGGGACAAGGAGGAAGAATATGGAGGCCAAGTGCCAGAAAAAAAATAGACAGAGACGTTGGTTGCTGAAGTGGAGTAAGAAAAATAGAAGGCTCCTGAGGTGATAGCGTTGGATGAGGCACTGGTGGAGGGTCAGTCACATTGTACTGGTGAAGGTAGTGGCATACCAGAGCAGAGTAAGGAAACTTCTGAGGATATAGCATGTAAGATGGAAAATTTTGTCAATAATATTGGTGCACGACCGTCCGATCTCAACTTTTTGTAAGGAGTGGGCGTGGGGTCCTTGTATGTAAATAATGTGAGGCTAGACCTCGCACCATCGAAGGAACAAGCGTTTGAGGTTGTCAGAAGTGGTAAAGTAACTGAGGAGCTTTTGCCTACAAATATGGTGACATCGCGTCATATCTATACTCATGTTTGAGCAACTCCAAACGGTGCCCATAGTTGTTATTTTATGAAAATATGCCCCTGAGTGGAATAATACTAAGGCAATTGAAAATTTCCATCGAGGTATATTGTGCTATCATGTATATACAGTTTATCAGATGCTGAAATAATGGAGCAAGAATATAATTCTAACCTCTTTGCGAATGTAGATGCACCATAGCTCCGTTGTACTATCTTAACGATGCATATCTAGCGTTGACTACCAAGTGATAGAGAAGTGGAAACGCTAGATGGTCTTCATCATGAGTGCAAAAAGGAAACGTCGGATCAGGAAAAAGATGGTCTTCATCATGAGTTAACCTCTATCAAGATTTCACGAGATGCGTGTGAGGAAAAATGTGAGGAAATTAACACTGGTAGTGTGACACTGATAGATTAGAATAATGGACTTACTAAAAGGAATGTTGATCTAATGTCGCAGAGCGCTGGCCTGCTTGCGCAGAATATAGCTCAGGCTCAGAGAGTGGAAAAGCAGGTCGAGCGTATTGCCGGGTTAACAGGCGACAATTGGAACTTAACAGCAACACTTGGTGACCTAAAGATGAAGATTGATCATCAACATATGGTAGTCCTGAAGAAGGTAAAGGCTGACTTAGAAGAGCGCAAAAGACAAGTGATGGAAGTGGTCATAGGGATGATGACGAAAAATTGATTGGAGACACTTGGAAAAAATTGTAACTATTGGAAAGTGTTTACCCATGGGGGATACTGCTACTCTTGCGCTGGTGCATTAGCAAAACGAATCAGCTTAAGGTTCCTCTAGGATAGCCGTTGCGGGATCAAAGCAAGGACTGGTGGATACACCTTCAGGTGGTATTAGAGCGGTGGGGATCGAGGCCTTACCTATTATTCTTGATGTTTAATTTTGTTAGTTGTATGTGTGGAGAACATAAAAACATTATGTATCCTACTTCTGGGTATGTGGTGTTATGTATAAAAATAATGATACATGTTTTTTGGTTTTCAGAGATAACAATGGTTATTAACTTGTTCGTGTTTACCGCACCATCACGGAAGGGGAAAAGAGCGCATCTATAAATTACAGAGCATGGTGATATAATTTCAAGTGCCTTATATTCCAAGGGTGTTTCAGGGCGTAGCCTTCCATATCGGGGAGGTGGTATGCCCCGTTGTGTCCGTTGGAGATGGTTGTGTAAGGTCCCTCCTAGTTTGGGCCTAATTTTACAATAGCTTTATCTGCATATCCTTGAAAAATATTTTTCATAACAGTGTCCCCTCCTTGTATAGTTCGGGGCTTAAGGCGGGAATTGAAACGACCCCTTATCAGGCTTCGGTATTGCTCTGCTAGTACATGTGCTTGATCGCGGTGCTCCTCTAGAAGGTCCACATTAATTTCTCGGTCGATGTTATTAGTAGCCTCGACATAGTTGGCAACCCAATAACTTGGTATAAGAACCTCTCTTGGGACAATGGCTTTGATACCATAGACGGGAGCGAAAGGGGTTTCTTCTGTCATAGTCCATGGGGTAGTACAATAAGCACATAGGACCACAATCAGTTTTTCTGGCCATTTTCCCTTATCCCCCTCGAGCTTCTTTTTTTCTTCCATCCAGCATGGTTTTTTTGGTGACTTATACTTGACCATTTTTAAGGGGTGGAAAAGTGTTGGTTGATCCCATAGTGCTTGCAAAATGTTGTGACCATAGAATTTTGGAGTTGGGGCCATTCTCGGTCATCAATATTTTAGGGATTCCAAACCAAGACATGATTTGATGGTGAATAAAATCACAAATTTCCCACGCTGGAGTGCACGAGAGAGATTTTGCTTCAACTAATTTGGTAAAATAGTCCACCACTATAATAAAAATGAAGCTATTATGTCGTCGTAGGAAGTGGGCCAACCAGATTGAAGCCACATTTATAAAAAAAAGCAAGGAATTATAGTAGCATATATCAGCTCCTTGGTAAACGAACTATTGACGTGGGTGGCACTGTTGTACAAGTCGTTCGACATCGTTTGCTAACTTTGGCCATTAATATCATGCTAAAACAAAACTTCGAATAAGGCTGGGATATCAGCAATGTCCCACATGGTCACCAGTATGTAGGTCGTGCATAACTATGGTAGCTTTTGTTTGACCGAGATATCAGATCAACAGTCGTGTTGTGCTTTTTGGGTAAAGTACATCGTCTAAAATGAAATACTAGACAGCCCGTAATTAGAGTGCTCGAGCATCAGCCTTGTCAATCGGAAGTGTACCTGGACGAAGGTAAAGTAAATAAATTTATATCTAATCGGTGGGGTCCTCGATTGTGCAAACGGTGTAATTCTGGTAAGAGTTTCAGTTGTTAGGAGTTGTTGTATAATGATAAGTGGGTGTTCTCCTAAGGCTGCTATTTTAGCTAATGCGTCGGCTAAGGAGTTATCGAGGTGGGGCACTTGATCATAGATAACCTTTATAAACGTGGACTCGTATTCCTTGAGAACCGTAAAATAGTTGTGGAACCCCTCTTTCTTAGTGTCGTATGTTCTTTTGGCTTGGTTGATAACCAACTGAGAATCAGAGCGAATCTGAAGAATTTGAGCCCTAAATATCAATGATAGCTTCGTGCCACCGATAACTGCCTCATACTCCTCCGCGTTATTAGTTACTCTGAAGTTGAAATGGATGGCTTGTCAAAAAATTTCTCATGTCGGCAGCTTTAGGATGATGCCAGAACCTTCTCCTAAAGTACTCGATGCTCTATCGGTTTGAATTATCCATTCTATATCCTCGAGAAGATGCCTCATAGGACGAGGAGAATTCTGTAAGAAAATTGGCGGTAACTTTCCATTGAATCGCAGTAAGAGGTTCAAACTTGATGTTATATTCCCAAAATTCAATGCTTCACTTAGTCAGTCGGCTAGAGGCATCAGGTTTTTGTGATACGATTTTGAGGGGAAAGGACATGCAGACAGTGATCATGTGTCCTTAGAAATAAGGGTGTATTTTCGAGCGGAAATTATCAAACCCAGTGCTATCTTTTCTGGTTTAAGATAAAGAGTTAGTGCATCGACTAATGTCTTACTAGTTTATTATATCAGTCGTTGGATACCCTCTGGTTCCCGTACTAATATTGTATTGACGAAGAAAGTTAAAACAGACAAGTATAAAAACAAAGGCTCACCTGCCACAAGGGCGGACAGTATTTTTGGTGATTTGAGATAGTTCTTCAACACCTCAAAATTCGTATTATACTCCTCGGTAGAAGCACAAAATTAGCACCTCGGAGGACTTCGAATAAGGGATGGCTCTTTTCTGAGACCCTTGATATGAAACGAGACAATACCTATAAGTGCCCTATTAGGCATTGGACTTCCTTGATGTTCATTGAGGGTTACATTTGGATGACTGATTGTAGTTGGGTATGGTCGATTTCAATTCTTTTCTTAGTAACTATGTATCCCAAAAATTTACCACTGCGAACTCCGAAAGAGAATTTGATAGGGTTGAGCTTTAAATTAAAATATCATAGGAGGTCGAACACGGTTTGGAGAACAGTTAGTTGTTAATTTGTCGTGCCCATTTTGGCGATCATATCGTTAATATAAGTTTCCATGTGGTGTCCTAAGCGGTCTTTGAAAATATGATTCGCAAAACGCTGGTGTGTGGAGCATGTGTTCTTCGGGACGAATGGAATCACAGTGTAGCAATAGATTCCTCGCTCAGATGGATGGAGATGAGTCTAATTATATCCTAAGTTTGCATCCATAAACGAAAGGAACTCGCACCCCGATGTTGAATCCACCAACTGATCAATACAAAGCAGAGGTAAAGCATCTTTGGGGCATGCCTGATTCTAATCTGTGAAGTCGACGCACATGCACCACTGTCTCCCCCCCCCCTTGACCATAACGGGGTTGGCGACCCAAGCCAGATACCGAGCCCGTCGTAGGACCATTGCCTATGGGTTCTGGAGGGCGTCAGAAGATCATTGTAGCAGTAGAGTACTTTTCAAAGTGGACAGAAGCTTAACCATTGTCTTGGACAAAGGAAAATGATGTTTTTAAGTTCATTGTGAATAATATTTTTTGCCGCTTTGGGTTCCTCGAAAAATCACCACATATAATGGGCATCAAATTAACAATAGGGAAATTACTTCTTTTTGTGCTTCGAGGAGAATAACACGGTATTTTTCTACGTCATTTCATCCACAAGAAAATGGTCAAGTAGAAGTGACCAATAGATCTATTTTAAAAGGTTTGAAGAAGAATTTAAGAGGTGATGCAGGAAAATGGACTAACTATTTGCAATAGGTGTTGTGGGCTTATCGTACAAATCCTAGAGAGGCTATTCAAGAAACCCTTTTTGCATTGGTTTATGGTATGGAATCTATTTGTCCTACAGAATATACTATACTTTCTTATAGGGTACTTTAATATTCTGGAGAGGTGAATGAAGAGGCAAAGAGAACATATCTAGATTTGATCGAAGAGAAAAGATTTAGAGCTCATTTGAATGTGACTCATTATCAAACGTTAAGGAGGAGTCGATAAATTCGAAGGTGAGAATGAGGGATTTAAAAGTATGAGAGAAACTCTTGAGAAATGTATTCCTTCATACAAATGACAAATGCCTCGGAAAGATGGCCCCGAATTGGGAGGGTCCTTATATAGTTATGAAGAGGTTGAAGCCGTGTGCATATCGCCTTTGTGATGAGCAGGGTAGGATCCTTCAACATCCTTCGAATATAGAGCACCTGAAGCTATACTGGGAATGATTTTTGTTTTGAATCTTTTTTGAATAATTGGAACACTTTTTCCTACTTTGTTGGCACAATGAGGTTTTAATGAGGTGTCATGTAAATATTCGAAGATATTAAGAAAAGTATTTTTTTGCCAATGGTTGTTCAAAACATAAGTATTTTAATAGTTTTGGTAACTATTCAAAGACTGATCATCTTTGAAGTTGTTGACCAAGAGTAATTAATCTGAAATGTTAAACGTTCATTATCAACACTTTTCGAAGAGACAACCATATTCGATGTGTTAAATTCTCTTATAGTACTATATATATATGAGGTGTTTACACTCTTTAAACACACCAATTTTTATTTGAGGTGTTATATTCTCTAAACGTACTGTATATATTTGAGGTGTTTATATTCTTTAAACACAACAATTTTATTTGACGTGTTATGTTTTTAAACGCACTTTTTAAGGCACTGTTATTATTAAAGGCAAAAATGAATTATTTTTAAAATTATAAGTTTTTATGATTGATAAAATGAATATAGAGAACGGAAAAATACAAATTCATAAAAGATAATGTGATCTTACAAAAATATATTATGAATGCTAAACAACTAAGCATTCATAAATAACAAGTCATCACACAACTAGTAGTTATTTGTCTTTAGAATCCTCTTCTGGAGAATCTCCTTCATCATTCTCATTTTCTTCTACTTCTGTATCTTCTAAGGAATCAGTGGGGATAGGATCAAAGGCTTCGTTGGGTCAGTTGTCTATGAGGATTAATTCTCAGAAGCTGGACAGATTTACCTTAGGTAACACTGCATGGATTTCACGAAGCAAGTTGATTGATTGCTGCTCCTCGGCATTTTTTATAGCAACAAATGTGTCTTTCCCACACTCAGTTTTAGCGGCCTCTACAGTAATCTAATTTTATTTCCCAAGAGTAGTCTTCAGATCAACCATTTCACTTGTCAACTTGTTTTTTCTTCTTCACTATTCCTTAAATATTCTTGAAGAGTAGAATTTTTTATTGCTCCTCAGATAATTCCTTGACATGCTTGTTGTTAAGCTTTTTTATCTCAGCCTGATGAGAAGTCTTGAGCTCCTCCAGTTGTTGATCATGCACGGAGCAAAGATGACGTTTATGTTGGATGGCTCCATGGATATATTGGGACCTGTCAATTTGGAATACATGAAATTTCTCCTCGATATGTTTGCCAAAACTCTCTCTCATTCTTTTCTATGTACCAGTATCATTTTTATATCGGACCATCTCCTTAGCCATATTTTCTAAATGACTTCTCGAGGAATTTACCTATGTGCATAATGCTTTGGCTGCTACTTCGAGGTTGGCAAATGGTTGTGGAGCAAGTAAGACCTCTTCAGATGGCTCTTAGATAGGGATGACCATTTCATCGTTGTAAGGCAAGATTGGAGATAACGAAGCAAAGTGAGCATCTGAAGAACGCATGAGTTCATTCGAGAGAGGTACAGTAACTTGACGGCCAATTTGTTGAAGTTGTTCCTGGATTTGTTGAAACCTTTGGATCAATATCTTTGTAGAGATCTTAAATATCTTCTTCACTAATAGGTTCGTTAGGAAACAAATGGTCATCTCCTTGGTAATTTTATGTTCTCTTTTTTCCTTGATTATCTTCTAGTTCAACTCCTCCTCGAAGATTGTCTGTTGCAGTCTCCTCAACTTTTTTAGGAAGAATATCTAAAGCAATTGATTCAGGGGTCTAATCTACTCTTTTTTATGATGAAGTTTTTGCAGCTTTCATTTTTCTCGGGGTAGAAGTCTTCTTTCTTTGTTAGGAAGTCTCGGCCTCAACTCTCACATTGATTGTTGGAAGGCTAACTTCAAATGATTTCATTTTGCATTTGGTTCCTTTTTTCTTTTGTGGCTTGGGTTTAGTGGAAGGGCTAGCATCAGATGCACTATCTGCTTTTTTCTTGTTCGTTTTCTTTTTCGAAGGTAAGTGACTGTCAGATCTATTGCGCACAAGCAATATAACTTTGTTATCAGGTGCAAGCAGGCTTTATACAAAAAGGTTTGGGTTTGGTTGCTCCATTAAATCTTCGGGGAGGTCGGCACCCAAGGAAACCCTCCACAAATGATTGTTGATGACATTAATGGGTTGAAAGGATGAGTGGAACCTATTACCCGTTCATTTTCTGCTCAGGTGGCCAGATGAGTAAAGACATATTTCACATCGTTTTGTCGATTTTTGTACCTCCTCAAAATTCTTAAGAAAAATGACAATATATGTGGGAAATCATATTTCAGTTATAAAGGATAAAAAAAGATAAAAGTGAAAAGACTTACTGTTTCTTTTCCAAACAAGATTAAGTTTAGAAGGGTTCTCCTCAGAGATTTCTTTACCATTCTCTCAATCTCCTCATATAATGACAAATTTTTGCTTCCAAAATTTGTCACCCTCAAGTAAATTGTCGATAACTTTGAAGTCATCAACTAGTATCAAGTAGTAAAAGGGTAGTATTGGTCCTTTTGAAAGACCAATCATGGCAAGGAAATGTTTAATGAAAATAGGGGTTTGCTTAGTCTTGAACCCAAAATCACTCGCAGGAGTGTAAACCATAGATTCGGTGCCACTTGTGTAGGTCAGAAGTTCAAAAATTTGAAGTACTCTACTATCATCGGATCTAGTGGGAATCGAAGACCTCGGTTGATAATCTTAAGATAGACCACCAACTCATTTGCTCCACAATCTAGTGGAGTCTCCCCCTCTTTTGTAATTCGAAGAGTGATGTTGTCTACCATTCCACATTGTTTCTTCAAACGATGAGCATGAGCTTCGTTATAATAAATGTATTACGCATTTTTTTAGTGCCATAATATATTCGGGAAGGAGTGGTTTCAAGTTTACACTGATTGAGGCAGCAACGTACTCGGGAATCTCAACGGGAGCTTTATTTTTCTTTCGTCTTCTCTCTGTTGATCCTGGTTTTGAGGTTTCGTCTTCTATTTTAGACGCAACATCACTTTTTTGCCTCAATAATTGATTTTTTTCTTCTGAGTCAGCCTCTTCTTGAGACGCTTCATCTATTAATCTAGGAGGACTAGGGTTTGAGGATGGTTCTGCATCTTGAGTATGCGAGGGAGTTTATTGAGACTCTCTGATTGTCTCAACAATATCCCTCAGAGGAGAAGATGATGGTGTAGGGTTATTGGTGTTGTTTTGTGAAGAGATGTCAGCTTTGAAGTCTCTCATTGCTATGAAAGTCTTATTTTTAGTAAAAAAATTACGATTGAGATGAGCTTCTGGTTTAATTCGAGGCGTTACCTTGCGTGATGTTCGAGGAGGACTAGAATTGATACGTGATGTACCTTTTTCTAGAATTTTTGAGTAGGTAAGGTTGGAGTTAGCTTGTGTGAAGTTTGATGAGGAACAGACAAAGATGCTGGAGAAGGATTCTGAGGTGTTAGTTGTTAAGATTTTGCAGTTGATAAGCTTGAAAGTGCAGGGGAGCTTCTATTTGGATCGAAATTATCGTAATATGTAGTTTGATTGGAGAATCGACGAGCGTTGTTTATCAATCCTGCAACTTTGTACTCTCCAGCCCTTTCACTGATGCAAAAATAATCGTAATCGCCAAAAACTGGTTTCTCGGTACCTGGGGATATTGGTTTCTGGAATTTTGGTTTTTAAACGTCTTTTCATATACTAGCTTGAAAATTGTCTGGAAAGTATGAGTTTTAGGGCGATGGTAGCCAAGAAGTTAATTACTTATGGAAGGGTAGCTAAGGCTTTTCTCAGGCGAAGATGATTTTTTTTCTCTAGGAACTTTGTGTGAGGTAAAAGAAATAAATGAAGAACTATTTATAGAAGAGTTAAGAGAGAGACAATGGTGAGGGAGAAGTTGAAGAGGTGAAGACCAAGCGGTTGTGTGTATAGGGGGTAGTGTGGCGTCTGTTAACTGTCAGACCTAGTGGCAAGTCAAGTATTTAATACTTAACGAGTCATCGCATGCGTACCACACCATAACAAACGTTTATGACCGTTATGAAAAGGCCAGCTCATGTTTCCACATACAAATGTTTGAAGCACTAACAAAGGCTTAAGATAATTTTGAAGTGAATGCACGCACAAATTTATTCGATGATAATAAATATGAAGTTAAATAATTTTAAATTGATTTACGTTTGAAGCAGATTGAACTTGGCAAAAAGTATTTTCTACTTATTATGATTTTTGAATTAATAACTAGTTATTATTTATTGTATTTCATAAGAACTAAGAGGGCTAGTGATAATAAGGATATAGAATGTTGATGGCTTAAATGTAATGAATTAAAGTCTTATATGATCAATTGTAAATTGTAAGATAGGTATTAGATTGTTTGTTAAGATGGAGGACTAAAACAATTAACCCATTTGTGTAACTAATTATGTTACACTAAGTCTGAACGCCTATAAATAATGGTTGAGGCTGTTAATATAATGGATGATTTTTTCATAAGCTCATACTACTTTGTCACTTTTATTTTCTCTCTCTAAAATTAAAACTCTCTATTTCTAACTTTCAAGAACTAAATTCATACATATGAGTGATAAGGGATTATCTTATCAAAATGAACGTCAACGATCAAAGGACTGAACAACTCAAGAATAAAATTTATTAAGTATATATCAATAAACTATGTCTAAAACATTTATCATCTGTCCTAAATGAGGGTTAACTACTTATTTATAACAAAATTTATCATAAATAATAGAGATAAATGACATGTGTATGATAAGCCAAGTGGCAATTATCCATTACATTATTCTATTTGAGAATCACTAAATTACCCTTTAGCTGTTTAGGAAAATATTCTAATCTTATCATAAACTTATAATCTTCTTGAATAGTTTTCATGTAAAGTAAGTTTTCATCATGTTTAGATTGGATTTACTTTAACGATTTAGCTCGTTTAGACTTATCTTCACAAATCTCGTCATTTCAACCCGTTCAGCTAATTTATATCAAATTTTGCATTTGTAGCTCCTCTAACTTCATATAACTAATCTTGTTTATCATTACTTATCCATTTTGATATTTACCAGTTTTCACTCAGTTAGCTCGTACAAATTATTTTAGCTCGCTAACCTTTCTCTCTATATCATATTTATCATTGTGTAACTCATCCAACTTACTCATTCTTATGTCATGTTCTTTCTCGTCAAGTTTTCTCTTTATATTACATTTATCTCATGTAGCTCATTCAACTTATTTTTTTCTCGTGTATTGTTTTAGCTCGTCAAGCTTACTATATCTATCATATTTATCATATGCATCTCATCCAACTTAAGCATTATCATGTCTTGTTTTAACTTGTTATGTATATGTATAAATACTTTAACTATTAACCCATTAAATAATGGTATATACCCCCTAAAGGGATATGCCCTTATCATCCCCTCAATCATTAAATCAAATATATTTTATATGTTTAAGGACTACTAATTATTTTGTTTCTCAAAGTAAAACTCTTATACGAGCCAACCTCATAATGTAAAATCACACTCATATTTCTTTGTAGTATATATTTCATCTATATCGTTCGATGTCATATTAGATTAATATTTAAGGTTAAGCCGTTAACTTTTGTGATATGAAAAAGCTTTCAGCTTCACTACTAGTTTATCAGGCTATGGAACCTATAACCCGTTGAGATTATCATTAGTCAATGGCAGAGATTTATTACAACTTATTTATATAAGGACAAGAGTAATTTTAGTAAATATTTTTACTTATTTTGTTATTCAAAATCTCTCTCTAAATGATTATTGTAAGACGATGTATTTTGTTTTATTACTATTACAATTTAATTCATTCATTTACTCATCAATTTCAATCATAATCATGTATACTCATTGTCCTCTTAATATTTACTTATCAATAAGAGTAATATGAGAGGCAAAAGTTGTAAATCAAATGCACTTTGTTCGTCATGTAACTTGTTTATTGCCCAATCAAATTCACAAAATGACCAAACAAGTGGTCAATATGACGACCAATATAGTCATCCAAATAACTCATCTAATAATATTAAAATTGTCTAATGAAGAAACACTCATCAATAACCCTCTCATCGATCGTAGGTCGTGTATCGAAGATAAAGCTTATCTAACTCATTAAATGAAAGTTGTAGATGATGAAGTTGTTATAATCCCAATTGAAATTATTAGATTTATTATTGGTTCGTCGTCTGGAAATCTGCAACCAAACATAACTTCAAAAGAAACAAAAATTGTCCCACATACCTTCCAATAATTTTTCAGTTGTCAACCTTATATATACCTCAATAATGAAAATAAAACCCAATGCATCATAAATGATGTATTCTTATTGACGTTTTAATTTGTCTTTCCAAAGAAAAATGATATTTATGATATGAAAGACGATGAAGTTTATGGTTTCTACAATATTTTGCAATAAGGGGTTAGGTTCATGCTTCATTTTAAATTGATAGAAATCTTCGAGTATATAAAAATATATCCTAAAAAACTTACTCCAAATTGGATGAAAGCCCTTAACAAGGTTTATCTTATATTGAGTTATTCTAAAATTCCCCATTAGCATATCTACAATTTTTTCTACGTGTAAATTCAAAAGAGTATAAATAAAGCATTTATATTATTTTAATCTTCCTAATATTTAAAATATCATCAAATCACCCAATTCTAATCATTTATAGAAACCAACTTTATTTTACGTGAGCGGCAATTGGGAGTTGAGTTCGGTTTCCGCATAACCAAATGGTAAAGGCTGAAAACAAGTAAGAAGAGATAAGTGTTACCACTTTCACATACATTTTATTCTCATTTTTTTACTTTTTGTTATTAAATGTATTTTTCTTAAACCCAATTTTATTTTGAAAAGTTTTAAGCAATATCCCTTATGGTGACGAGGTATTAGCTCACTTATCAACTATTGATGTCAGTAATTTAAAAAAAAGATATCATCATTTTTTACTCGAGATAACTTCTTATATTCGTACTTTTGGTAATTTTAAAGTATGACAATCTCAGATTTTAAAATGTCTATAAAACATTATGTTATAGGTGGTATCTCGTCAAGCCCCGAAATGGGTAGCTGAGTTTGTGAAGTAGATTAGCTCGTGACGAAAAGGTTATGGGTCTGACCCCCTCTACAAACGCTTTTTTGG
Organism: Limnanthes douglasii subsp. nivea; assembly: GCA_036936605.1. NCBI lineage: Eukaryota > Viridiplantae > Streptophyta > Magnoliopsida > Brassicales > Limnanthaceae > Limnanthes > Limnanthes douglasii. The sequence continues at coordinate 158,875,712 of JAUPFV010000005.1, read as the reverse complement.
CTTGAGCATGTCATCTTGTGCGATTTACCTTATGGCATTGGTTTGCAGGCTATTACATCAGAGTGAGGGTTTACCTTGTGTGCACTCCTTGAGTAGCGGCTGCAGGTTCCCTTCGGAAAAAAATGGTGGTATCTCGCCAAACGTTCAAAGATTAAAATATTACAAGGCCAAGAGAGACAAAATCCTCAATCTGACTTGAAAAATCATGTCCATCAAGATGAAATTCAACATTTTCTTCCATAAATTATGTTGTTATTGATAATGCTTCCAAATATTAGTCACTGCCAAAAACGAAAGCGAGTATCAAACTGACTCGTAACAAAAAAAAATGTTGATATTCTTACTCCATAATTTATTCCATTTGAAGATAATGCTTCCAAATATTAGTCAGTGCCAAAAACGAAAGCGAGTATCAAACTGACTCGTAACAAAAAAAATGTTGATATTCTTACTCGATAATTTATTCCATTTGAGATGCTAACTTCCTTAATATCTTTTTTTAGATTATCATCAAATATCGGTCTAAAATTATTAGTCGGTCTTTTCTTTGCATAATATCCTAGATTGTATTCATCTCATCAGTTTGTCTCTAAAATTGTAAATTGTCTGGTTAAAATTACTTTATAGGTTATTGTTTTAACTATATTTTTAATTATCTTACCTATGTTTTCCTTAATCGTTTACTTATATCATTTTGTTTAATATATATTTACTTTAGTTATGTGTTGTTTGTTGAGAAAAAAATATTAACTGAAGACGTCAGCTTGTTATTCAAGAGACGTAACTCATCTTGAATTTAGTGTGGAGTATGTATGTTGAACGTAAACTTAAAAAACTATGATCCACAAATCATCCTTAAAGAATTCTCATGAGATTTTTCATATACAAACATCTAATTAGAGATGAATGAAGCAACACAACTGACCTCTCTCCAAAAGCTTCAATAAAAAGTTGATACTTTAAATGAAACGTTTAAAGCACTGACCCATGATCATGAAATAATATCTAAACTAAAGAATAAATTTCAACAAGCCAAAAAAGTTACGATGGAAGAAATGTATGAATAAGTGTTAGATTCAAGTAAAGTTATTCGCTAATGAAAGGCATAAAAACTCTTCTTCAACTCATAAACATAATCCTCGCATGAATTTGATACTATATTTTAAGTGCAATCATATGACAAACGCCCTCAAGTAGAATATGAAAATGATCCTTCAATTGATGTCATATCTATTGGTGATGATGACTCTCCTCAGGATGAGTAAGATAATGTGATTATTAATGATAAAGGAAAAATACACCTTTTCACGACTCTAATACTCACAAGAAGCCTTAATATTCTTCTCAGTTAAATTTACTTGATCATTTAATCATAAAAATAACTTACTTCATGCATAACGTTTATCTTTATGTTTACTTAATTATCTTGAACCGCCGATACGTTTTGTCGGATAGTGATCGGTTAATAATTGTTTGGTCGAATATTTTAGCTATGTAGTTTTTAATTTATATTTTTGTTTGAAATTCACATCGTTTTTTTTAGTAAATCTTTATATGTATTTCATATATGTTTGTTTGATCTTATCATAGTAGTTCTTATAGTATGTATAGTCATAATATTTATTATAGGCTTTACTTCTCATGCACTATAATGCATTTTCGTTTATAAATAATGTAAATATTCATTTCTTTTATTCTTACTTACACATGTAAATTGATTTGGTAAACTTTTATTCTGACTAAAGTCATTTTATAAAAAAAAAAATTATTTAACCTTTATGACTTAATTTTAGTGACATGTGACTATTTTTTATGGTTGGCTTTACTAATAGTCAATACTTTTCCTGACCAGCTTTTACGGTCTCAGATGCATGACTTTTTATTTCACGAATCCGTAGCTTAAGTTGAATTTATTATTCTAAGGATTTTATTGTTTGGCCTTTATTACATGGTTTTTTTTATCATTTAGACCATTTGGCTTGATTTTAAATCCTGTTGTTATTATCGTGTGAATTTTGGTTTTAAAATTCGAGTCAATTATATCACTATTAATTCCAAGGTTGTTTTAGAAATATTATTAATGCGTCTTCATTGTATCGTCAAACTATATTATCTAGCATTTGATCTCGTAGAACATTGCTTGACTTGAATTCATATCGATAATAATGTTAAGGTAGTTTATAAGTATTGTTGATTCGTCATGATACTTGGAAGATTTATTAATGGAAATTAAATTTTATTAAAATGTCATTGTATTGTGTCTCGTTAAAAAACCACACCAACATAGACGAAAAAAGTACACCATCATATTTCATAATGAAAATTTATATAATTTTAGATGTTGTATATTCAATGGATATTTACATCATTTTTACTCCTATGAGCTAACATATAGGCCCCATGATTTCCTGAGATATAACTTGATACGATCCATCCCGATTTCGAGCTAAATTTCATGTATCCCTATTATGTTTCTCTTAAAATAATTTCCTAAAAAAATATCTCATGTTTTAAAACTTATATCCTTGAGAGTTAACTCATATCTTCTTCTCATTAATCTTATGTAATGTTTAGATCGCACTTATATATGTTCAAGATGTTCATCTATTAAATCAATGTTTGTTAATTTTTCATTTTCATTTATATTAAATAAATAAAATCTATTTTGATGACTAGGAATTAATACCTTAGTTGGAATAACAACTTTCACTCCCTAAACCATAAAAAATAAATATTACTAGTAGAGGCTTTAGAATTTCTTGGATATGCCCATAATACTTCATGAAGAAAATCATGTCATTTTCTCTTTGATATTTCAAGATTATTGTTAATATCATTTAGAATGGTTTAGTTAGTATCTTCCACTTTTTGATTACATATGCAAATGATATAACCATGGGTTTTTTTTTCAGACTGAGATCTATTATCATTTCTAAGTATCTTTGGTATTCCATAACAAATGAAAATATTGGTTTGTACGTGATCATTTCGAATATTGTTGGAAGCAAATCACTAATAATAACCAATAATATCTAAAGGGCTTTTTAGACAAGCCAAATAAAAGATAATGGAGGAACAATAGTTTTAGTGGAACCATGACTCAGATGCATGCCTAGTAGTTCATCTATTGAGCGTGAGGGCTCATATGAATGACCCAATTATAAGGTTTGACCCATATGACCCATGATCAAGGAAAAAACAACTATAAATACCCCAACCAACATCATTAAGAGGGTTTGATTTTTTCTAGAAATATTAAATACTAGCACACACCTTTTTTTTATCTCTTTACCTTCTACTTAGAAATTTAATACTCAACTAATAAACTACCCAAAACACCCTTTGATTATATATCATCCACACCCAGTATGAATTTATAACGTTTTTTAATTGAATCATTGGAAAAAAAAATTGCTTTTACTCACTTAGTAGTGTAATTGATAAAAATTATAAATAAAAAAACTGCATTATTCCTATTTCCATTGGTACTGGACCTACCAATTCAATTCTTCATTTATCAGTTGGGTATTCACCTTATAAATAAATTATAGTAGAAAATTTGTTGACAATGATCTCAGTTTTGCACCATAGCTTTTGCATTCACTGCTAAGATAAACCAATAATATCCTACTATAAAAAATGTTTTATCAACCCTTTATATCTACAATATGCTTATACAACAACTTTGTGTAAATCCCTCAAAATGAATGAAGCTTCTTATTTTCCTAGATATCTGACTAGTGGTCTGGTAAAACTTTTCCTATGAAGCACGCCATTGAAGACTGCATATTTTGTTGCACGTAAACACAATACTCGTGTTTTGGTATTAACAAAACTCTTTCTTACATAATACACCGGTTATTGTACATCATCTTTATCATGACTAAGTACAACATTGATTGCAAAGTTTGAAACTAACAACTATAAACATAATAACTCTCCCTATTTTGGATTAGATAAAATCTCAATAAACATTAAGTATTCTTTTAGGTTGTCAAAAGCTTTGGTGTGTTTCTCATCCTATCTAGTCCTTTTGCTCCGTTTAGCACCGCAAAGAAACATAACTTATATCTGACGTTGTGGATATAAACCTTGATAAGGCTTCCAATAGCCATGTCAACTATTGTACATCTTTGATAGATTTAGATGGATTCATAGCAATCAAAGGTTTCAGTTGTACGGGGTCATCTTCAATTCATCGTTTACTAATCACATATCTTAAAAACTTCCATGTTCGTACTCCAACAAAATATACTACATTGGATTTAGCTTCAAACTAAATTTCGAAAATTATCAAAAGTCTCAGACAATGCTTGATAATATTATATAAGCCTCCATCAAAAAAATTCAATTGTTTAGAAATATGTTGATTGACAAAACATTGATTAGTTGATCATGCATTCTTCAAACCAAATGACATTACCTTATAATAATACAAACTTCGTTTCGTCATGAATGTACCCTATATAAGTATCCATAAAAGATGGTTACTCGTGTTCGTCTGTTATATCTATTAATTTATCAATCTGAGGTAAAAAAACATCATTCAGACAAGCACGATTTAAATAAGTATATTAACTCACGTCCTTCATTTTTATTTTTAAGTAGCACCATATTACTTATTCATGCTCAATACTTATATTCTCTTATATGTCCCATTTTAAGTAGCATGTCAATTTTTTCATATTCAGCTTTATCTGAAAAAAATGCTTTTTTGACTTCATCGTACAGACCTAAGCCTCTTATATATAACAAGTTTATGATAAATAATTGATTTACTAACTTCAGTGACATCATAAATACTCAATGTAAAAAATAAAAATCCATATTTATGCACTTATTTAGCTCGTTTTTGAATTCTCTAATTAGCCATAATTTACTTTCATTATTTTTTTATCATCCAACTTCAACTCAATTGTCTAGTTAACCGATGTGCTTCTCAAGGGTCATAAATTTATCATTATTTTAAATCTGTTAAATTATCCTCACATTTGAAATATTGTTGATCCCCTAGTCCATTTTTTATTGCTACAAGATTAAATTTTATGGATAAGCAGACATCGTATAAAAATCTCTTGATTTTATTTGATTACTTTGTATAATCTTAGTTCGCTCGTATGCTAAGTATTTAATACACTGATGGTAAGATTATGATTCCATCTTTTGACACCATGGACGGCCTAAAATTGAATTATAAAAATTAGGTGCATCAATTACCATAAACAAAGTTTCAATCGCCTTCTTTGCTCGGTTGTATCCCAAAGTAAATAGTTATTCTATTTTCAACATCCATTCAGTACATCATCTTGTGCAACTCATGAGATTTTGATTAGTCCTCTTATATAAAGCTACTCATATTATATTTTCATATCCTCTTTAAATATTATTAACTCAGATTCATGTGTCAATAATTACCTCATTAATAATAATTCCACTAATATTCATAGTAATAAGCAAAGCTTCTTCGTGAGGACTCGTAAATCATTATCAATAAATATCACTGATAGTGTTGGTCTCATATTCGAATATATTGATATCTCATCGACCAAATGCACGTCCAAATCCTTCTGGTTTCTTTTCCTTGAAAATTGAAATGTCACAACCAAAATATCTCTTCCAAAAATCATACAAAATATTTCCTATACATCTTTTATTTTGTACGACTATTACTTTTACTATTTTCTTTTTGTCTTTTTTTCTTTGTACATAGCAAATACAGTCAGATCTTTGTTGTCAATTCATACTTCTATCTCATAGATCTTTTGATTATCGTTAGCAATCATAGCTCAAGATCTTTAATAATTTAATGTATTATTTGTCATAACATAAAAGGTTGTAATGATGGTTATAAAATGTTTAAATCTTCTATTAGGATTATAAAAGTAAGTAAAACGAGATTGGTTAGGTTATACTCTGACAGGTTCCATAATTATTCGACTAGTACCATATTATTTATTAGAGGCATTTATCGTTAACTTTTAAACTTTCGTTGGTACAATACCATCTCGTTTTGTTTCTTCAAATTTAATAAAAAGTTTAGATCATCTTAACAATTCTCATATACTATTAACATGAAACATAATCAGGTCCTCAAACAACTTATTGTCAATTGGAGTCCACTCTTGAACGCAAGAAAAGCTACACTTAATTAACATCCATATTGATAAGAGAAGGTAAATATAGGTGTTTGGCATGTAATTTAGCCTACTAATAAGGTTAAGAATAATGTATTAAGTGGCTAAGGACCAAAGTGAAGCACACATAAGAGGTGAAGGACTTGAGTGATAGTCCCCTAGAACTTGTTTGTAAGTAGTAAGATAGTGGGGTAAGAAATCCATTTTAGTAATGGTAAACATGTTATTTCACCCCTACTCTTTTTCCTATATAAAGGACATCCTCTTTTGGGAAAAGGGCCAATGATTGAGTAATAATTACTTCACATATTCCTTTTGTCTTTCCATTTCTAGCAATTCACTATTCACTATCACGTCATATGAACATTCCCTAGTCTGACCGCTTCACACGAACATCTTCGCTTCTAAACCTCACTAAAGAATCTCTGAGCGCCTCATTGGCGCCGTCTGTGGGAACGTTTGGTACCCAGAATTAATTTTCTAAAACCTTAAAAACTAAAAACAAAAAAAAAACATGGATACAAAAATGTGTGGAGAGATTGAGGCTAATCCGACCAAAGACTTGGTCTGTGTTGAGTCTGGGGATCATCTGATAGAGGAACAGGTTACGATCGAGGGCAATGTTCCAGATCGGCGTGCAGAGGAACTTTTAGAATAATAATTTTTGGTAGCCAGGTGGAAAGAATTATTGGAAGACATCGAGAGACTAAATGTTGAAAGAGATGTTATGGTGGCAAGCACGAGAAGGGTCAGATCAGAGGTCCGACAAGAAAAGGTCGAGGTCGAGTAGACCCAAAATACTGATGTACATAAAGAAAGCCAACGCCGGAAGGATCATTGGCATTCCAAAAGACATGCTATGTCCGAGCAAAAATATCGGCCATCCGAGTCGAGCGAATACATTTCGTGGAGTTCCGACAATTCTTCGTCTTCGGAGACTGACTCAAGGTATATAATGGATCGAAAACACAAGGATCCGAGGAAGCATAAGTACTCTCATCGGACCAACAGGAAAAGGAGTGATTCGAGGAGGAAATACGATGTTGGTAAAATAAAAATGCACACTGAGGACCTTGCCACTACTCAGAGGCATACTCAGTCCGATAGCTATCAACAAGATTTTAGAGTCAGTAACCATTTTACTTCTCCAACCGAGGAGAGATTATACCCGGCCACAAATGATGGTCTGGGGGGAGCACATACAAGGTCGGACATAATTGGAGGTCGTCACCTCTCTCCCTAGAAATTCTCTCCGGACACCTTCCTAAATGGTTCGATATCTCTAAGTTGGAAAAGTTCGATGGAACTCAGGATCCCGACAACCACATCGAACAGTTCAAGAACTTCATGATCAACTATGATGACGACGATAAGTTGTTGTGCAGAGCTTTCTCTCAGAAATTCAAGAACGCTGCATCTACTTGGTACAACCGACTACCACAAGGGTGTATAAAGAATTTTGACATGTTCTTAAGTATGTTCCGATAGCATTTCGTTGGAAGCAAGATGTTTCGTGCTAACGGAGACACCATTATTTACTGTCGACAAAAGATTGGAGAAAGTTTGAAAGAGTACACTAAGTGATTCATTCAAGTCAAGATGGATATCGAGTAGTGCGAGGATAAAGTAGCTCTGGCTGCCTTCCGAATAGGTCTTCTTCCGGGGGTGATGAAGGATAATGTTGCAAAAACATAAGCGATGACGTTTGGAGCTTTGCTGGAGCAGATAGAAAAAATAATTCTAGTTGAGGAAACCATGGCCTCAGAGATCGAATCAATGTCTCAGTTCTATCAGGATCCGAACTTAGCCAGAGCTAGTACGACGACAATGGTTGTTCGACCACAGGCTACACAACCGGTCGCGATAGTCCGAGCACGTGCTCCGACAGTTCAAGCAACGAATCAAACCCCTCAGCGGAATCAGAACCAACAACATCAACTAGTTGGTCAAACAGTTCAGCAATATATCAGACCGGCTTCGAACAGGTGGGTCCGACCGGCTCACTATGCTGAGTTGACTGATTGTGTCTCCACTATCTTTGGAAAGGCACGGGCGAATGTATACTTTCGCAAGCCTTTTCCATTGCAGACACCGAGGAAGCACAGGAAGAACAAGTATTGTCAATTCCATGAGGACATCGGACATCACACTAAGGATTGTGTGGCTTTAAAGAAAGAAGTTCAATATTTGATTGAGAACAAAAAACTATTTGACTTTGTCAAAAAGAATACCGCAGTGGTGCCTAAACAAGAATTTGCTCCAAGACAAGATGGTACCATGATGATTTCTGATGCGGTCGAAGAAGAATTTCTAGATGCTTTTGATGTGGCAACAGAGTATCTTGATCCGAAGTCGGGTCGGATTAGCGTAAACATGGGGGAGATACAGTGGCAGGAATATCAAACTACTCAAGGAAGAGACACATTGCTAGCCTAACAACACAGTTGGAAGCGGGAGCCTCATCACACCTTTATCGGACCCGTCACCAATCATTTGTTTTGAGGATAACGACATGAGGGAGATTGTTGGCCCGCATGAAGACGTCGTGGTGATCGGAGCGGAGATAGCCGGAAACGAGATAAGAAAGATTCTGATTGACACGGCAGTTCCGCCAATATCATGTTCATGACCACCTACAATAAGATAACCAACCCTCCAACTATCCAACGGTCCGACAGGACGATAGTAGGGTTCACCGGTGCGACCGCGAACGTCTTCGAAGAATTCGAAGGCATGGTGGAGTTAGGCAGGGGACCATTTAAGAAAATAGTGACAGTACTGTTCATTATAGTGGATGCACCCACATCATACCGTCCATGATCCACCAATGCTTGAAATACGTGGTGGGAAGCAATACCAGAACTGTAAGATCAAGTCAGAAAATGGCTAGAGAGTGCTACAAGACAGCGTTGGCCCTTAAGCAGTTGATGGGGGTCGGATGCATAAAAGAAGAGCAGTCAGAAGGGCCTCCTTCGGATTCCGATCATGTTGATGATCCAAGAGATTCCCCTGGATTCATGATTCCCGATGAAGGATTTGAGGATCATGTATTTGCCCCTGGGAAGAGTCTCAAGATAGGAACAAGGTTATCGTCCGAGGCAAAAGAAAGCTTAGTCAGATTTCTTTCGACTAAATTGAATTCATTTGCGTGGTGTATAGAGGATGTTACCGAAGTGCCGGAAGAGGTCATTTGTCATAGATTAGCTATTCGGAATAGCGTGCGCCCAATCATTCAGAAACGAAGATCGTTTTCCCAAGAAAAAACCGAAGTTATAATGGCAGAGGTAGATCGTTTTGACAAAAGTTGGCCACATCCGCGAATCACAATATCCGTTATGGACCGCTAACCCAGTCTTGGTAAAAAAGAAAAATGGCAAATGACGGATGTGTGTAGACTTCACTGATTTAAACAGAGCCTGCCCTAAGGATCCTTTCCCGATCCCACGAATAGATCAGCTTGTGGATTCGACGTCCAAAAATTGTTTACTGTCATTTATGGATGCATATGCTGGGTACAATCAAATCCGGATGGATCCAAGGGATCAGGAGAGCACGACTTTCATAACCGGAAAAGGTCTACACTGCTACCAAGTTATGTCATTTGTACTAAAAAATGTGGGGGAGACGTACCAGCGGCTAGTGAACAAGGCATTCGAAAGTCAAATCGGCAGAAACATTGAAGTTTACATTGACGATATGTTAGTAAAAAGCTTAAAAGATGAAGATCACTTGGCTGACCTAGAAGAAACTTTTGTTAATCTAGCCAAAATAAATCTTAAGTTAAACCGGAAAAGTGCACATTTGGAGTAAGATCAGGAAAGTTTTTAGGTTACATAGTTAGTGAGCAGGGCATCGAAGCAGATCCGGTGCAGTTAAGCGCCCTATATACTATGGATCCACCTAGAAACATCAAGGAAGTGAAAATTCTAACTGGAAGATTGGTTGTTTTAAACAGATTCATATCAAGATCGTCGGACAAGTGTGCTCCGTTCTTCCAGGTGTTGAGGAAAGAAAACCGGTTCGACTGGACTCAAGAATGTTATGAAGCCTTCAATCAAATCAAGCAACATCTTTCGTCCCCGGAGATATTGACGAAGCCGATTCCGGGGGAGAAATTATTTCTATACTTGGTAGTGTCCGACTCTGGAGTCAGCTCGGTTTTAGTCCGAGAAGAAGCAAACCTTCCTAAACCAGTTTATTATGTAAGCAAAAGCCTCTCAGACGCAGAGAAAAGATACCTTAAGTTAGAAAAGCTATCCCTCGCCTTAGTAACATCGACTCGAAAAATGAGGCCATACTTCCAAGCTCAAACAATAGTGGTGCGAACATCTTTTCCCTTGAAACGTATGCTACGAAGACCCGACGTATCTGGAAGGATGACCAAGTGGTCGGTAGAACTGGGGGATTTCGATATTGAGTTTGAGCCGCGAACAGCAATCAAAGTGCATGCGCTAGTAGAGTTTTTAGTAGAATTTCATTCGGACAGAGACATTGTGGACATGGAAGAAGAAAAATCCGACTCTGAGTGGCTAGTCCGAACCGATGGGGGTTCTAGCTCATTGGGATGTGGAGCAGGTGTGCAATTAACATCATCGGATGGCATCGCAATGTATCAGGCAATTCGACTCGGTTTCCCAACATCAAATAATGAGGCAGAGTATGAAGCAGCCCTGGCCGGATTGCGACTAGCAAAGATTTGTGGGGACAAACGGGTTAAATTGATAAGTGATTCTCAACTCTTAGTGAACCATGCCCTCAGACGTTTGGAGGCGAGAAAGGATCATTTGGTAAAGTATCTGGGAGTATTGAAAGAGTTGGCTTTGGAGTTCGAAGACATCCGATTTGAGCATGTTCATAGGGCAGGAAACTCAGTAGTTGATTCATTGGCCAAGACATCTTACTCGGAGGGGTACCCGTGGATAGTGACCCAAAAAAATCCGTCTATAGTCAAGGCATCCGAATCAAGGGAATATAGCATCAAAGCATTCCAGATATCCACGACTTTAACAAAAGACCGGAGAAGCAAAATACAAGATTTTCTAGTCCATGACATGCTGCCTGTTGACAAAATCAGAGCCAAGAGAATACGCTTCAAAGCCTACGAATACATCGTCCTCGGAGATGTCCTGTATAAACGATCTTTTAGTCGACCCTTACTTCGCTGTTTAGGGAAGGATGAGTCGCAGCTGATACTTTCCGAGCTACACGATGGGGAAGGCTCTGCTCATTGTGGATACAAGACATTGATACGAAGGGTTTTTCTGGCAGGATACTATTGGCTGACCCTCTCAGCGGACGCCAAAGAGCTAGTACAGAAATGTGACACGTGTCAGCGATTTGCTAATTCAATCCACCTACCTGGGGTACCTCTAGAATCAATATCGGAATCTCTCCCTTTCAACCGATGGGGGATAGATCTAGTCGGACCACTTCCCATGGCTTCAGGGGGACTTCAAACCAGTATTGTCGTCGTGGACTCTTTTTCTAAGTGGGTGGAAGCGGAACCATTAGCAGGAACAAGGGAAAAAATGTAACCAAGTTTATCATTTCTAACATTTGTTGTCGTTTTGGCATACCAAGGAAGATAACGATGGATAATGGCCCCCAATTTGATAACAATGAGATGGGAGCTTTTTGTGCCTCTAAGGGGATACAACAATGTTTTTCGACCCCATTCCACCCCCAAGCGCACGGTCAGGTCGAAGTAACCAATCGAATGATCTTGGACGGCCTAAGAAAAAACTTAGAGGTAAAAGCAGGGAAATGACCAGACTATCGGAAACAATGTTCCCATCTTTCCGATTGAGTGAATATTCCGAGGAGGGGAATGACAAAGGAAAACGCACAGAACTTGATTTGATAGAAGAAAAGAAAAGAAAGGCTCAGCTAAATTCCTTGCACTATCAAACCTTGATGAGAAGTCGTTATTCGTCGAAGGTCAGAAAAAGAGAGTTCGATGTGGGGGGCATGGTACTAAGAATAGTCTTCCTGCACATAAAAGACAAGAAACTCGGGAAACTCGCCCCAAATTGGGAAGGGCCATACACGATCATAAGGAAGTTGAAACCAGGGACATACAGACTGAAAGATAAAAAGGAAGATATTTTCCCCATCCGTGGAACATCGAGCATCTAAAGGATTATTTAGTTTGATTAAGTGATTTGTAAATATTTTCGCTAACACTTTATGTATGTTCCAGTGGCATACTCTTTCCTACCCTGGTGGCGCGGGAAAGTTTTAATGATGTGCCTAAATAGCCGGCTTAATATCAAGTTTTATTGCCTTCTTTAAAAACATGAGCAAGTTCATCTTTCTCAAAACGCATTCCAAAGAAGTTTGGACAAGCAAGTTCATCTTTTTGAATTCAAAACGCAATCCAAAGAAGTTTGGACAAGCAAGTTCATCTTTTTGGACTCAAAACACACTCCAAAGAAGTTTGGACAAGAAATTCATATTTTTGAACTCGAAACACATCTCAAGAATATTTAAACTCAACACATAAATAAAATACCATGATAAGAAAACATCGTTCAAAAGTTCAAATTACAAAAAAAGAAGTATTACACTAAAAGTTTTTTGTCACAACGATCATACAACAAAAAGTTAAAAAGATAAAGACTACCCAACATAAGCTACTCGGAAGCTGAATTCCCTTTGCTACCAGCAGGAGAATCCGAGTTTGACGAAGAACTCTCCGAGTCTTCACTAGATTCAGGATCTTCCATAGATACTCCAGGGCGACGATGTTGTTCGAGGACTCGAGTCCAGAGGCTGCCAAGGTGTAAGTTTGGGAACTACTCATGCATTTCCATTACCATGGCTGATCTCAGCTTAGCATCTCGCTCTAGACGAACGACAAGATTAGCAGCATACTCATCAATACTTTCCTTCTTCTTTGCCTCGAAGTTTCTCTTCAAACTCTCAAGGGCTGCAGTTAACTTTTCAAGGTCTTGAACACAATTTTTAAAGTACACCTTCGCTTTGCAATAACCTTGGAGAAGACCATCAACGGTAGTATCGAACTCGGCATCTTTAGTCATAAACTTCTCCCTTTCATCATCAAACTTTGTTTTCTCCTCGGAAAGCTCAGCCTCAATGGAAGTAATAGTATTCAAACACTCATCGGAGGTCTTTTTCTCCTTAGTCAGTTCGTCAGTCAGCTCTTCGACGTTTTTCTTCAGCTCTTCGGACTCAGAAGATAAGGACTCCACCTTGGCGGTAACTTTCGATGTTTTGGCTAACTTCTCATTTAGCTCCTTAGAACTCGGGAACTAAGCCTTCTACCTTAGAAGATATCTCGGTTTGTTCAGCTACTTCATCGGTCAAGTCTTTTACTTTGCTCTTTAACTCAGAAACCTCCGATGATAAAGCTGTTACTTCTACCCTCCTCATAATAACTTCTTCTTTATAGCGATCCTTCCGATTTTCCTTGAGTTCGAATAGCGCAGAAGCATGCAGTAGCTTGTTTATCTCGTTCGCCATGTAATCGTTTCCATAAATGTCAAAGTAAGGGGAGTCCGAGGAACAATACCCTTCTGAGTCGGAACCACCTTCTTGACATTTCCCCCGGTTGGAAACAAACACTCCACCCGAGTCGGAATCAATAATCACAGGTTTTTAGGATGGTGGCTGACTCAGGCGATTGGTGTCATCACTCTCCCCCCACTCTCAGCAATCTTTTTCTTTTTTCTCCTCAGCTGTAAACTTCCGTGGCCTAACCTCAACCCGATTATCAGCATCATCTGGTTGAGTGTCAGGTTGAAAGGAGGGACAAAATACTTTAGGTTAGAGTGGGGCTGCTGGTTGAGGATCCGATGGTATCACAACCGGAGGAAAATTTACTTGGGCATCATCATGATCACCCAGAGTCCGTGAGGGAGGACTGACTTGCACCTTTTCTTGGAAATCACCCTAAGGGTCGGGTGCATCACCGTCGGATTCAGCATCATCCTTAGTGTCTGCTTATGCACCCTTCTCGATTTCGTCTGCATCTTGATGACTCGGAGCTCGAGCCCGAGTAGGGAGGTAGACAGCGTTATCCAAACGTTCGAACCGTGCAAGGACGCCATCACCTGGAGGAGCCACCATAAGCTCTGGGGGGGGGTCCTCTTTTGGCTAAGGTCGAATCGCCACAGGGTACTTTTAGCAAAGTTCATCAGCATAAATCTTTGATGGAACTTGTGGTCCCAGTGCTCACCAGCCCAGAGGCTCAGTTTCTTAAAAATAGCTTTACCGGATTTAGCATGACCCTTAAAAGATTTAGTGATCCCTTTCATAGCTGAAAAATCAAACAGTCAGATTTTCCGAAGGCATTGGGTTAGAAACTATTTAGGTAAAAGCACTTACCTCGACCAGTCCACTGCAGAGTAAGTCGATGAGGAAGGTACTCGGAATTCTCGAACCCGGTCTCCCACAACCCAGAGATGAACAGAAACTATTGTTTCTATTTTTTGTCAGCCTCTAAAAAATCTTTTATCACCTTAAGGTTTCTGGCAAAACCAAGTGAATAAAAGGGGTAGTGAGAGTTATTAGCTATTCCGGAAATAGTAATAAGTTGCTCCATGGTAAAAGCATGTCCGGAGAGACGTGATGACATGATGCAAACCATTAAGGTGTACCACATGTTGGCCCCAGCTTGAGAAGGACAAAGGTTGACCAAGTGAAAGTAATTGGCCAGAAGAGGGTCAAGGGGCAGTTGGAGACCCCAGTTCATCATATCGGTGTAAAGCACCAACTCATTAGGGCGGACCGACAAAGGAGTCTCTCCGACCATGGGGAATCGGATTGTAATGTTGGTGGGGATACCATCGGTCCCTTAGCTTAGTCTCCTCGTTCGGGTGGAAATATTTGTACTTCACTTTGTATAAAGCTAAGAGATGTTTGGATTCGAGGTTACGAAGGTGATCGCTCAGAGAATCTTCCACATTCGAGGGCAGGCCCGTCGAACATGTTTTCTTCTTTTTTTTCTTCTTTTTTGCCAGGGAAGTTTCACCTGGATAAGTGGAAGGGTCAGTTATAGGTTCCGAGGGGATAACGTCGGTAAGGACGACCCGAAGAGGCTCTGCCTCAATCACTGCAACGTTTCCAGGGCCATTGGATAAATATATTTCCTAAACTTCTGGAATAGAAGATAGGAATGGTTCTACCCGGGTCCCTCTGGACGAAGTTCTTCAAGGACTAACGTCTGGTATTGTTTGAGGAGACCCCTGGGGAGTGGTAGAGGAAGTCTGCTCCGAGGAGGAAATCTTCATTCGAACTGATTTAACCGCCGGATCCGGCGATCTTTTTCTCTTAGGCCGGTCTTGATGTTCTTTAGCCGGTGTTCGTTTTCTGTCCTCACCCATTACGACAAAGGAGGAGGATCGGGAAGGAAGAGTTGAAGGATTTAGAGAAGTA